>JAMPIV010012050.1:0-305232 GCA_024509875.1 Oreohelix idahoensis
TGCGAGTCAAATCAGTCAGAGGAGCACATATTGAGTTAACATTTTTGATATATTTTTGGTAAAAACCACATAACGACACGAATGATCGCACGTCCTTTTTTGTTTGTGGTCTAGGTGCTCTCTGCAGTTTTTCCAAGTTCTTGGGGTCAGGGGTCATGTTGTCCTGATATACAGTGTGTCCCAAGAATTCCAACTCTTTGCATCCAATACAACATTTTGTTGGCCTAGCAGTTAAGTTCGCCTCCCTAAGCCTATCAAATAACATTTTTAGGGAGTCAATGTGTTCTTCAAATGTCTCTGTGGCGACGAGAATATCATCCATGAAATTCGTGATACATGGGTTATTCAGGGGATCCAACAATTTGCGCATCATCCTTGAAAATACACTCGGAGCATTTTTCAGTCCGAATGGTAGCATGTTAAATTCATAATGTCCATCCGAAGTGCTAAAAGCCAAAAAAGGTCTCACTTCAGGCTTCACTGGAATCTGGTAATAGCCTTTACTAAGATCCACCTTTGAAAAGTATTTTGCCTTGTTTAATCTGGCAAATAACTGTTTTGTGTCTGGTAATGGGTCCACTTGTCCTTCTGTGACAGCATTCAGTTTCCTGTAATCTATGCACAGTCTGTGTTCCCCAGACGGTTTTCTCAACAAAACTACACTAGAGCTAAAAGATGATTCACTGTGTGAAATAATCCCCTCCTTCAACAAATAATCTATTTCTTCTTTCAATGCCTTCTCCTTCGCGAACGGAATAGAATAGGCTCTCATACAGATTGGGTTTGAGTCTACCAGTTTCATGTCATACTGTAGCAAATTTGTATGTCCTGGTTTATCTGTTAATACATCTGTATGTTCCTCCAGAACCTGTTGAACTCTCTCCCTCTGGTTTTTAGTCAGGTGCTTACTGACTTTTACCTGTGGTGCTGTTTCACAAGGATGTAATGGGTATTCATGTGAGGTGAGTGGTTCCTTTTGCATTTGAGTTGCGATAGCCAAGGTCAGTAAGGGGGTGCTTTCCTGGAGTGGTCTGTCCAGATATTTCTTTAAAAGGTTTACATGATAAACTTTCTCCTTCCCTTTTTTGTCAATTTTATAGTTTGTTCTAGACACCTTCTCTAGAACCGTATATGGACCTTGCCATCCAATTTGTAATTTATTCTGGCTACCGGGTAGTAGAAGCAGCACCTTCTCTCCCACAGCTAGTTCTCTGTCCTTTGCCTTCCTATTAAAATATGCTGCATGTTTCTTCCTGGCTTGTTTCAAATTATCATTTGCCAGTTTCCATCCAGCTTTCAAACGAGTGGTCAGTTCGTTCACGTATTGATAAGATGAGGTAACAGTCTCTTCTGCCTTCTCATCTGTCCAGGTCCTTAATAATGCTACATCTGGATTTTTAATTTTCCATATTTATTTTTCATGGCACCCATCGGGTCCCGTCCATTAGAAGCATTATAGTGAGGACTTTTCTTCCTAGAATCATCACTCACAAATCGACCACTACCAATTTTTTTCTTGGGTTTGTCTCCCACTTTAGATTGCTTATGAGAGATCTTCGCTCTCTTTTCTGTTCTTCCAGTTTATATAAGTCTGACCGAGGGATTGTCATCTTATCCTGGGTAAAATTTACTCTTTGTACTCGTCGCATAGTGGCCATGTTAATCCATTCAAGTGAAGACTGGGTGTGAAAAGGGGGCTCCCATTCCACTTTGTCTACCTGAGTATAATTAGTTTTCCTTCCAGGCCTAAATTTGCCCTGTGGCGTTTCTAGGTCCTGCACATTTTGTCCCTTTGTGGGTGTTCCCTCATGAAATATGCCACATGCTTCTACAAAGTTCTCAATATCGACATTTACGTCGGGCCAATAGTATTTTCGAGCAATCTTTTGGCAGATGGTACCGACTTTCTCATGGTCACCATCTTTTCCAACATGTAAGCTCCTTATCAAATTTGCCCTATATATCTTGGGAAGAACCAACTGTCCGTGACCAGTGGATCTAGTTCCTGTCTTCCTGTATAATAATTTGTTCTTCACAAAGTACTCTCCCTTGCTTGGAGGTGTGTGGCATTTGGGCAATTTTTTGAAACATGGCTTAAGGGTCTTATCCTCAGCCTGCGCCTTCCTCATCTCCTCTGGATGAGCATTTATAGGTTCACCTTCTTCCTCCTTTTTCTGTGACCTGGTCTGCACTGTCGCCATGATCACAGGTCTCTCGGGATTTCCCAAGAAGACGTATCTACACCCCAATATCAGAGGGTAGATTGGTTCACCTATCACTGCTGCTCTGATTTCTCCTTCCACATAGCGAGTTTTCACCGTTTTCCTTGCGATGGGAAGTGTCATGAGTGGTATGTCCTTAGTCGCCCCTTGTATTTCCACTGTTTCTGTGGTATACTGACTTGGGTCCACTAGGCTAGACTTCACAACAGAATCATAATCCAAACCTGTATCATAAAGGCACCTTGTGGTAACCCCATTACAAATAACATCCTCACAAACTGGGGGGTGATAAGGTTCCTGCTGTCCATTAGGATTAACCTTTAATCTTTGAGTCCCCGACTTCATTGCAGCAATGTTTGAAAGTTTCCTTCTACAAAATTCGGTGTTATGGTTATCTTTCTTGCACCATTTGCACCATCTTTTTCCTTGGTTCAACGGTTTTCTTTCATTGTATTTTTGGTCATTGAACTGTGAGTTTCTGTCACGATAGTCATTTCTTGGCCGTTCAAGGTTTGTCCTACCTTTATTACCCTGTTCTCTATTATCAAATTTATTAAATTGCTGTGGAGCTTTAAAATTGTCTATGTGCTTCTTTTTAGCACCACTTACCTCTGCCTGGGCTGCCTGATACCTCTCAGCGAAATTTATACATCCCCCAACCTCTCTGCACCTTGTTTCATGAGAAATTTTCTCAAGTCTGGAGCCATGGACTCTCTCAATTGCTCTATCATGATCATCTCTTTAAGATCTTGGGTCTTCCCCAGAGCAGTCCATTTCTCCAAATAGGTTTCCAGTCTGGCAGAGAATTGGTGGTATGTCTCCCCAGACAACAGTTTTGCATTTCTAAATTTCTTACGATAAAATTCACCATTTTTTTCGTATCTTAACAACAAAGCCTGCTTTAACATGTCATAATTGTCTTGGTCTTCTCTGTTCATTTTTGCGAAGACTTCATAAGAAGTACCTCTCAGTCCCTGTGATAACTTTAAACTCCACCTCTCTCTCTCTCTAACCCATATGTAGTAGCTAATAATTCAAAACGACTGAGGTACCCCTCTATGTCATCGTCTTTCTCAACAAAATGGTCTAAATGAAACCCCATAGCTGATGTTGAGGCTCCCTGACTAGGCGTAACATCTGAGGCAAAAGGGCTGGCACCATTTTCAGGAGCATGGCCTTGTAATTCCAGCTCCCTTAGTCGTAATTCGTGCTCCCTTTGCAACCTTCTATCTTCTGCCTCCCTTTGCTGTCGTTTTTCTTCTGCCTCCCTTTCGGCAGTCAATCTTTTATCTTCTGCTTCCCTTTCGGCCTTTTTTTTTCTGCTGCCTCCCTTTGCTGTCGTTTTTCTTCTGCCTCCCTTTCGGCAGTCAATCTTTTATCTTCTGCCTCAATCTGCAGCCTCTTAAGTTCTCTATCAGCCTCAATTTGTAACCTCTTCTCTTCAGCTAACCTCCTATCTTCCCTTTCAATATACTTATCACATTCTGCAGTTACGTATTGTATTAAACCCTGACCATCCATTCCCATATCCTTCGCCGTTAGCACAGCAGCTGATCTGAACTTTGCCAGCTCCGCCATACTTTTTAGACAATTTAGCAATGAGCAAGATAAATCTCTAACCAATTAATAACTAAAGTAATTCTAATTAATTAATTAATCAATTAACTACCACTGGCTGTGAAGATTCACCAACTTTTATTTTAAGGGACACTTTTAATTTTTACAATTTGTCCCCCTAATTTAATTCTCCCACCAGGAGATCCTAATATTACTGATGAGCTAATTATCCCTGGACAAGACCCCAATATATGTAGTGGATTTGATGGTATTGTATGGTTGATGTTACCTAGTGTGATGCATGAGGTCAGCTGTGAAGGCTCCTGAGATAAATGTAGCTGTGAATTTACAGAAGGCCCTTCTTGCTACCACTTACGACCTCAGACATATCTTTTTTACTAATGAATGTGGCTACATTAAAATCTAGGGTACTGATATGTAATGTGTTGTGGTAGATTACATACACACACAGATATTTAATAAGTCTAATAATATTAATAAAATTTATAATACACTGAACTAACTCAAGCTGTTTAAATTTTTGATATTAAATTTTCTTTAAGTTTATTTGTTCTGAACCAAGGTTTTATTTTGGTCAGAACATATGAAAGGTTTTGAAATTATAAATGAAATGCATGAATATATGTCATAATAAAATAGAAAATGTGTACATATGTATTTCAGATGACTGGCTAATAGTAATTATCTTAAGATAGTTCCAGGAGAACTTATTTATATATTTGCTGTTGGGGTGATATCATCACTCCCTGTCTATGACTACCAAACATTGTCCATTCACTGATGGGAGTAATACAAGTTTTATTTCCCAAAATTTTGTGGGTTCTAGTGATGGTAATATAGTTGGTGTGTTAGTTAGTAAATAAGTTGGTGAAGGTCCAGCAGGCCAGACGCTCACGTATCTTGACTGAGTAGTTCTGATGCTGGAATCTGGTGGCCCCACCTCTCCGTGCTTGGGGGCAATATAAGGCTGCTCTGATAAAATACTAGACTGCACTGGTCCACACTTGTATTTATCAACACAGCATTTGACCCCACTTTGGTGCCAAACAGAAACTCACACTTCTGCAACAAAAGTATTGGGTCATGTGTCAGAACTCTACCTCCTGAGCCACTTCTACACACAACACCACACAACAACACCACATAGACGGGGTCAGATCTCTCTGACCATACAGCACATCTTACCAAGTTGGTTTCACATAGTACTAGTTCCCCAAGACTACATATTCTGAAATATGTTCCACTGATCTCAACACTTGATCCGCCCTTCATAATCCTTGCTGGCGTTTATGTATTTTGTTTGTCTCTAGACCCTGAACTTGGGCTGGTGATCTAGAGCGAATCCTTACTTGTTGTAAGGGATAGATTTTGATATGGCAGTATCAAATCACTCGAAACCTTAAACAATATTAAAATATACAAAGAAATACTTTCATTCTTACCAGAATTATGAATAGAGAACACAGTTATATTCTAGCAAAACTCAGCTGAGCTGCTGGCTCTAGTATGGCGTCCCTCTAAATATGGCAATTAGCTTCTGGGAAATACACCACTGAAGAATTACTGTGTCTACTACTGGACAATTTATTGTTGAATGGCAAAAATGCGCGTCTGTGCGCCGATAATATGATTATCTGTGGCCAATCACCGACTTTCCCCCTTTCAAATTTCAAACCTCCTACCAAAAGTCAATTCAGTCATACCTCAGTCAAGTATGTATTATTGTCTGTTGGTCCGTCTGTCTCTACTTGCTTTTTCATAAAAAAAAACACGCTTGGTTCTACATGCCTTTTTACACGAATCGGTCTCTAAAGTTATTTTTAGCCACAATTTTCCACTATTTCCCCCTCTCTTTCATTCTAACTAGATTTTAGCACTTGAGTCTCAAGGCCGCAATTTTTGAAAATTAGTGACATTTTTTTTAACAGTGCAGTCGCTCGTCTGTTATGAACAACACAGTCTTTTGTCAATATCTCCATTATTATCTATCCGTCTGTATAAATGAAAGCATATTATTTCTCTGCTCAAGATGGTCTATCCGACTAGCTAGTTTTTATATTCCTAACATTATTATTAAGAAAAAGTTACTTTTTCAAGGTTAGTTGTTTTTTTTTTTTTTTTTGAAATATGTTCGAGCATCTTCTGTAATGCGTTTGCCGCTGAATTCAAATAAAAGGACTCAGTATCGTAAAAGCGTCCAAGAAATGACTGTTGCGTATAATAGCTAAGGTCCCTTTTGTCAATTTCTTTACATTGTGTCAACTTGTGGACGTGAATTTTTTTCCTTTCCCCACCAATTGCGTCTTTTTAGCCTTGCTAGTTTCAAGCACGTGTTCAGTCATATTTTTTTCTTTTTGATCTCCGTTCCCTCCCGTCTCCAAGGGTAAACATTTTGTCTTCACGTCTAACAAGTTAGTTTCCATGACGGGTAGTGAACCGCGGCATGGGCGATCATGTCTTCTAATAGCTTACGCATTATTTTTATCCCTACATTTTATCTTTGGAGATATTTTAACATTGTATCACAGTTAAATTTATCACATAGGCACTAAAGAGTTCATCCACTGACTTTATTAAAAAGAACATAAAATATTTGATTATCCAATAAATATTCCACAAGAGACTAATATAAAGAGAGGGGATGATGACAACACCCCACCCCCACCATTAGTTACCAGTGTTACTTAGTTTAGAGAAATACATAAATATAATTAGATTATAATAATCATTTGTATGGACAGAAGATCCATTGTGTTATTAATCTTTATGTAAATAAAACCATAAATTTCATTTTGTTGTTTGTCCTGACTCAGAAAATTCTGAATCTGGGCTAAATAAATCATAATATTCAGCCACAGACTTCTATAAGATATATAATAGAGTGTTAGTTTGTTTGTGGTTGTGGTATTGACTCAGTCCTATATATATATATGTGTGTTAGAATTTGAATGTGTTTGTACTAATTTAATTTACATTACATTACACACTGTCATAACCCTAGACATTATACGTAGCTATCATACATACTAGTCAAGAATAGGTCTGATTGAGGTCATAAGGTGGTAGCAGAAAGGTACTCTGATAACTCAACCCAAAATTTGTTGTAATCAGGGACCTTCACAGCTGACCTCATTCAGTACACTAGAAATATTGAAGAGTAACATCTATAACACCAAATCCACCACATGTATTTATGTGTATTTTGCTTCTTTTAGAATAATGATCGGCACCGCACATTGGCCTTATTCTTGGAGGAGCCTGCGCAATAAGCTATTCACGTGCTCGTTGGAGCAGTGATAATAAGCTGAATCAACAAGCTTTGTACAACACATGATCTGCCCGGCTATGGTCCAAGTGAACGCATGAGAGTAAGGAGGATAGATCCTTAAGACACTTTGTGTGCCACTGCCCTTTCCATTACGCTACCAAAACACGTGGTTCTGCTTCTCGTCAGAATCTTGACTGCATTGTTGAAATGACAAGTAAAGTACGCTGAAATAGCACAAAGTGTTACCTGCTGTTACCAACAGATTACTGGTGGCAATGTATGTAGTTATTATAATATTTATTTGTCTGAGGGAAAGTATTTGTTTTTAGAATCAGGATGCTTTCCTGGCCAAAGATATATCACCCATGATTGATTAATACTTTTGTTATATGGGTTATCTCCCCTAAATATCGAACTTAGCGTATGAATCCAGATTTTGTTCGTTTGTTCCTTGTTGGGCCAGAAACAGATTGTTCTTGCTTAGGTTTATGCAGGAATGTTTATGGTCGGAGTCTATGTTTACTTCTTATCTATTTAAGACGATACGGTCTTATATCGTGATATCTTTGTATTTCTATGTCGGCCTATTTTTTGAGCTGAACGCTCCGGTCAAAAGGCATTTTCTGCGCATGCGTCGATTGAGTGTCGATGAAGAAGGCTGTCATGTCATGGCTGTTTTTGGGCTGGTCGATGAGAAACGTTGAAGGATGATCTCTGTGAATCATTTCTAGGAAGGAGATGGTGTCTCTGTATGACTGTAAAGAGATTCTCCTAATGTTCTTTGTTAACGCCAAGGAATGGCGTGCGTTATTCGCTATTGTGTTTATTCCTAAATCAAGGTAAAACCAGACCCTTTTGCTGAACTTTGTGGCTAGGCCTAGATGGCAGATGTATTATCGCACATTAGAATTGTTTGAATGCAGATGAAGATGACATGTTATCCAGAAGCACTGGATTACTTATTGAAGCAGCCTTTTTGATAACAGAAGTGTATGGAAACCCAATGAGGACATTTATGGTCGAATTATGAATTAATTCTGCTTATCACTTATTATCCTGGGTGAGCGAAGTTCAAGGAGGAAAGCCATTTTGAATTCCCGTCATTGTGAACGGATCATTGTCGGAGAACAGAAAAGATCTTATTATCGGACAATGGTACAGAGATCTACATATTATGGAAACCCGCTACTGTGGTTTAACATTGGTACTATCAAGTGTTGATAAACTTACGGCTTGTGAAACTTAGCCAAAAGAAGGTTCTGACAGTGAACCATTGTGATGATGTATTTACCTTTACTGACGCGATTAGTCAGTTGAAGCATGTGGCGATAGACCACCAGAATATTGAGTGCTTGCCTACTATCGCCCCATTGTATTTATATGCTACATGAATATACAGTTGATGTTGCCACTCATTTGTCAAATATATGATGATATTTTGCCAACCTGTACTGTGACTGTAATCGTGATGTCCGAGTGTGCGTCCTTATTAAACCATAGAAACGTCCACAGTCGTCTATGTCATTGACTTCCAGCTGAGTGAGTGTGTGTGCAGTCTACTTGTCAACTCTACAGAACATTCCACCGTTCGCGTACCTTGCACTCTTACTCAATGTTTACACTACCCTGCGTCGGTCGAGTTGACCTTTGTTTTCCATAACACGCCCAGTTTTCACCTACCTACAACACCCATCATTAACACCACTGTGTGGGATTGTTACACTGGTGACGGAATGAATGTACTTTTACACCTGCTCTTCAGCCAAGTGAGAAAATCATACTTGGATGTCATGAAAGTGTGAACAGATATCAGGTGGACAGTTATATAATGTTGGAGATGATCAAACCGTTTCAACCTCCATCGTTGTGATAGTTTTCTATATCTTATCTGTTTTGAACATGATGATTATTTAAAGTGAAAACTAAACATTTAGTAAACGCAAAGGAGCTTAATTCATTAACATTCATCAGTTTCCTTTAACTCTTTTTACAGAGCATGAGGTCACAGTTTAAAATATAAACTACAGGCACCCTTGCCAAAGCGCTTAATGTACTCTTCGAGGAAGTTGAGGGGAACTGCGGTAAGACGTGGAATACAATGGATGGGTTTGAAAAAAAATCGAAAAAAGGTGATTCGTCTTACGAGGACAAAAGACAAAGAAAATAGTCTACGTTACGGCCACAAGGCCTTCGTCAGGAAAGGAAAGAAAGTGAAGGCTAGATAGGACACACAAAAACTAAATAAAATAAAAACTGGGTACTTCCCTGAAGGCAAGAACCGAAAATCTATCAAAATCGCTGTCTGTTGATGACCGCGTGGCTGAACAGAAAGTGACTTCCGCCGCCGGATGTACACAATGCATACTAAGAAACTAAAAAACGAAACCGGACAATAAACTACCCAACGTGATAAACGTGGGGACTGGAAATAGAAGGGGACAGAATGAGTGGGAGATAAATAAATATGAAATAAAAAAATGTATATGGCATACAAATAGAAGAATAGGATAAGAGTGGAAAGAGTAAAATAGAGCAAGAGAGGAGAGGGACCTCAGACAAAGGTGTGAAAAGTGTTGAGACCGGCTGGTTTTAGACACCCCATGCGGTGGATAAGACGGTTCTCAAGCTGTTCTCGGCTGGCAGTGTCAGAGGAGCAGGATCGGATCGCTGTGACCTGGATGTCGATGGGACCATGGTGGTCAGGACCATTGAAGTGTATAGCAACTGGTGTGGACTTTTGCTGAGCGATGTCATTTAAGTGCTGGCTGAATCTGTCCCCAAGTCGTTTGCCTGTTTGGCCAATATAGGTTTTGCAGCAACGTTTACATATGATCGTATAAATGACATTGCGCGATTCACACGTGAAGCTACTAGTGATGGTGTACGTAGCCTTAGGAAAGGACACCTTCTGGGTTGAGATGACATACTTGCACGTGTTGCATCGTGTCCGACCACAGGGTAGTGTGCCAAAGTGAGTGGCATTCTCCTTTGGGAGACGGCTGTGAACAAGAAGATCCTTCAAGTTCTTGTCACGTCTATATGCCACCAAAGGTGCTTCACTGAATACTTTTTGGGTAAGAGGCTCTGCTTGGAGGATAGGGAGGTGGCGGAAAAGGATCTGTTTGACAGTAGTACTGTGAGGGTGATGGGTCAAGATTAATTTGACTCTATCCGAAGTGGATTTATGGTGAGGTTTGAGGGCCTCCAGACGAGAGATGGGGAGCACACGTTGGAGAGCAGAGGTGAGAACATGTTCTGGATAAAGTCTGTTACGGAAGAAATCCAACATCTCATTTGCTCGTAAGTGGAAGTCATCGTCGTCTTGGCATAAACGGCGGAGGCGGAGAAGTTGTGAAAAAGGAAGGGAGTCACGACAGGCCCGAGGATGAGAAGAGGTATACAGGAGGTAGCTGTGGGCATCTGTCGGCTTGTAGTATCTTCTTCTTCGATCCTTAACCACCGACCGTCAAAGCAGTCAGTGGCCATCACGCCTAGTGCCGTCTTGTAGGGCAACAACAAATTGATTCCACTTTGCACGGTCGGTGGCCATCCTTCGTACAGTGCCCCAACTCTGGTTCATTCTTTGCATCTCAGCCTCCACAGTCCTCCGCCAAGTTGTTTTTGGTCGGCCTCTCTTTCGCTTTCCTTCAGGGGTCCAAAGCATGGCTGTTCTTGTGATGGCATCGGGGTCTCTTCTGAGGACATGACCAACCCAGCTCCAGCGTCTGCCAGCTATGATGGTATGCATGTCCTCTTGCTTGCTACGAGTAAGCAATCTTGGTTGGTGATGGTATTCGGCCAAAAGATTCGGTGAATTTTTCTTAGGCATGTTGTGTGAAAAGAGGACAATTTTGACATTTCCTTCTCTGTGACTCTCCAGCATTCCGCACCATAGAGAAGCACAGAAAGCACGCAACTCTGGTATAATCTTAATTTTGTGCTTGTGCTGTATTGGGAGGACTTCCAGATGTTATTTAGGCTAAAGAAGGCTGTTCTTGCCTTATTCATTCTGATGTTGATGTCTTTGCCTGCCCCACCGTCTGGTGTTACTATGCTTCCTAGGTATGCGAAGGTATCTGTCTGTACCAGTTGCTGATTCCTTACTGATATGGGCTCAGGGTTGCTCACATTGAGCGTCATGACCTCAGACTTCTTTAAATTGATGTTCAAGCCCACCTGTTGGCTAAATTTATTAAGTCTATCCGTTTTTTCCTGGATGTGTTGATGTGAATGTGCCAGCAGTGCAATGTCATCTGCATATTCCATATCTTCCAATGTTGAAAATGTAGTCCATCTTATTCCTGAATTCCATAAGCCCTCAGTATTTTCCATAAACTGTCCCTATGTATGCTGTCAAAAGCCTTTTCAAAATCAACAAAATTTTTGTAAAGCTGTCTTTGCCATTCTGAGCACTGCTCTATAATGTTCCTGAGAGTGAATATATGGTCTACACATCTTCTGTTCTTTCTAAATCCTGCTTGTTCTTTCCTCAGTTTGTAGTCTACTGTCTTTGAAATTCTCTGTATAATTATCCTGCCTAGTATTTTGCTGGGAACTGAGAGAAGAGTGATTCCTCTCCAATTATTGCAGTCTGAAAGATCTCCCTTCTTGGCCAATTTGACAATTATTCCTTTGTTCCACTCTGATGGTGTTGTCCCCGTTTTCCACACTTGTGCAAATAGTGGTTCTAATAGTTCTGCTGCTAGCTCAGGGTCTGTCTGAAATAGCTCTGCATTTAAGTTATCTTGGCCCGGAGCTTTACCGTTCTTTAACCCTTTGATTGCTGTGATGATTTCTTCTTTTCGTGGAATGTCTGTATTTACATCTAGATCGTTTTCAGCCTCAGGAACATTCAATTGTGTCTCTGGTATTTCCTTGTTCAGAGTTTCTCTGAAGTGCTCTGCCCATCTTGTTTCCTGTCCCTCTGCTGTCTTGATGAGATTTCCTTGCTTATCTCTTACTAATGTAATATTGTTTGCACCTTGTTTTCCGCTGATGAATTTAGTTATTTTGTATACTGTGCTTTGTTCATTTCTCAGTGCTGCCTCTTCTGCCTGTTTTGCAAGATCGTCTAGGAAATTCCTTTTGTTGGCTCGGGTTTGTCGTTTAACTTCCCTGTCCAGTTGACTGTACTGTTCGCTATATAGTTGCTTTAACCTGGGGGACTTCGCTTCTGTTTTCTTTCTTTTCATTTCCTTTCTCATCTTTATGGTGTTTAGTGTTTCTGGTGTTATCCAGTCTTGCTTCTTCCTTTCCTGGAATCCTAAGCATGATTTGCTGCTTTCCTTATATATTGTTGAAATGATGTTGAAATTCTGGTCTATATCATCAGTCAATGTCTTTTCCTGGCTTTTGGCAAATTGATATCGTTTCTTAATGTCGGCCGCAAAAGCTTTTCTGGTAAGGGGGTCCTTCAATTTGCTGATGTCAAACCTTTTCTGTGTAGTTACAGTTGGTCCAGCCCTTCTTAGTTTCACTTTCAGTTTTGCTACTACTAAGTGGTGATCGCTTCCCACATCTGCACCTCTTCTTACCTTCACATCTTGTAATGCATGTCTCCATCTACCGTTACCCATGATGTGGTCTATCTGGTTTCTGTCCCGACCATTTGGTGATTCCCATGTTAACTTGTGAATTTCCTTATGTGGGAAAAGTGTTCCTCCAATGACCAGGATGTTGATGCTACAGAAACTTATTAGCTTATCCCCATTTTCGTTTGCTATTCCGCTGCCGCATTTCCCCATTGTTCTTTCATTATATGTATTGTGTGTACCAACTTTCGCATTGAGGTCTCCCATTACTATAACAAGATCATATCTAGGTGTGTCCTCCATTTCTTTCTGCAGTTGTTGATAGAATTCATCCTTGACCTCCTCATCGCTATCATTCGTTGGTGCGTAGCATTGTATTATTGTAGTGTTGGTGAATCTCCCTCTCAATCTCAATCGTATCAGTCTGTTGTTGATGGGTTTCCATTCCAGTAATGTCCTTTCTATCCCTTTCTGTAGAATAATGGCTACGCCTTCACTGTGCTGTCCATCCTCTCTTCCAGAGTAAAGTACTGTTTCTCCTGTTGCTGTTTTAACTTTTCCTGCCCCTGTCCATCTGCTCTCGCTTATCCCCAGGATGTGTAACCTATAGTTTCTCATTTCTGCCGTGACCTGTCTTAGTTTACCTGTCTCGTACATTGTCCTGACATTCCAAAATCCTATTCTTGTATCCTGTTTTGCGGTCAGGACATCCGTTTTCATGTCAGTGGCTTCCTTTCGGCTTTCACCACTGACAGTCATACGAGCCACAGACTACGAATGTCCATCCCGCAGCAAAGTTTGTTCATTTGATGTTGTTTCCGTAACTTCATTTTTTTTTTTACATAGACAGGGGTGTCAGCCCTATGCTAAAACCCCCAACCTGGAGGACCAGGGTACCAGCTTTTGTCTGACCCCTACCCACACAGACCAGTCCAGCTTGGTTGAACCTACCAGGAGTAAAACTCCCACTGGCATAGCTCTGGGGATTGTCAGGGTACGCAAGCTGCCATACCGCTACAAGGTATAGGTACCATTGATGGCAGCGGCTTGTAGTATACTGAGGTATTAAGGCCGGAGGGCGTGATAGAAATAGTAATGTCAAGGAAGTTGACAGATACTGTGGAGACGAGGGAGGTGAACTTGATGGTGGGGTGAAAGTGGTTCACAAAGTCGATGAAGCGGTGTAAATCAGTCTCAGACATATCTGTGAGACCTATGCCATCATCGATATA
Source organism: Oreohelix idahoensis (assembly GCA_024509875.1). Classification (NCBI taxonomy): domain Eukaryota; kingdom Metazoa; phylum Mollusca; class Gastropoda; order Stylommatophora; family Oreohelicidae; genus Oreohelix; species Oreohelix idahoensis. The sequence continues at coordinate 13,832 of JAMPIV010012050.1, forward strand.
TCTGCGGTAAAACCCAGGGAAAGGACCGGAGTATTGTTGCCATATCTGATGCTCTAAGTGGCCCATGAATAGACAGGCATAGCTATGACCCATCTTCGCTCCCATGGCAACACCACTAATTTGGTAAAAAAACTGACCATTGAATTCAAAGGAATTCAGTTGAAGGACCAGTTCAGCAAGACGGAGAAGAGTGACAGTGGATATAGAAGGGCAAGTGCGTTGGTCCAGAAAAAACCGAAGAGCTCGGAGACCATCAGAGTGGGGAATAGAGGTATACAGAGAGCAGACGTCCAGCAAGAAAAGATGGTAGGAGCGGTCCGCTGGGAGTCGGATAGAGGAGAAAGTTGTAAGAGCGTGATTGGTGTCTTTGATGAAGGAGGGAAGATTCTCAACGATAGGCTGGAAAATGCTATCGAGGAAGTCAGAAATGTGTTCAGTAGGACAAGAACAGGCTGAGACAATAGGTCTTCCAGGGTTTTCGATCTTGTGAATTTTGGGGAACATGTAGAATACAGGCTTGCCCAAAGAGCTGTCATGAATCCTAAGATGAGATGCTTCGGGAGGAAGATCATTACTAGTGATAAGCTGTTTAATAGTGTTGTGTACAATGCGATTGTTAGAGACAGTCGCATCGCTGGTCCTGGACCTGTAAAAAGAGCCATTAGTCAACTGGTTTTTACCTTCACTTAGGTACAAGTCCTTCTGCCAGACGACAATGGCTCCTCCCTTGTCGGCCGGTTTGATGACAATGTCGTCTCTACGGCGAAGAAGGGAGAGAGCACTAGACTCTGCCGAAGTGAGATTGGAATAATGCAATCTACGAGGGCGGAGCTGCTGAATGTCATGGATGGTGTTCTTGATATACAGGTCCAGGGCATGAGAGGCTCCAGGTTTAGGACATCGCTCAGCAAAAGTCCACACCAGTTGCTATACACTTCAATGGTCCTGACCACTATGGTCCCATCGACATCCAGGTCACAGCGATCCGATCCTGCTCCTCTGACACTGCCAGCCGAGAACAGCTTGAGAACCGTCTTATCCACCGCATGGGGTGTCTAAAACCAGCCGGTCTCAACACTTTTCACACCTTTGTCTGAGGTCCCTCTCCTCTCTTGCTCTATTTTACTCTTTCCACTCTTATCCTATTCTTCTATTTGTATGCCATATACATTTTTTTATTTCATATTTATTTATCTCCCACTCATTCTGTCCTCTTCTATTTCCAGTCCCCACTTTTATCACGTTGGGTAGTTTATTGTCCGGTTTCGTTTTTTAGTTTCTTAGTATGCATTGTGTACATCCGGCGCCGGAAGTCACTTTCTGTTCAGCCACGCGGTCATCAACAGACAGCGATTTTGATAGAATTTCGGTTCTTGCCTTCAGGGAAGTACCCAGTTTTTATTTTATTTAGTTTTTTATGTGTCCTATCTAGCCTTCACTTTCTTTCCTTTCCTGACGAAGGCCTTGTGGCCGTAACGTAGACTATTTTCTTTGCCTTTTGTCCTCGTAAGACGAATCACCTTTTTTCGATTTTTTTTCAAACCCATCCATTGTATTCCACGTCTTACCGCAGTTCCCCTCAACTTCCTGGATTATATATATTTTTTTTGACTGCACCGTGTCTCTGTTATCTCGTATCTCTATCTACCTATCCTGCTTATCTCCCTGATCCTATCCTATCGCCTTTTCTCAGTATTTTATATCCTATTCACCTATTTATTTTCGTATTTCCCTATTCTTCCTTCATACCTCCTATTACCGCTATCTACCCTATTTATTTATTGTTTCAGCGTTTTATATTTTATTTATTTCATATCTTACGTTTTTTATTTTCTGGACGTTTTACTTTTCCCCACTATGCCCTCTCTGAAATATTTTATCAACTCTCTCCGTGTGTCGGTTACCACCAGCTTTAGCTCCCTACCTCCTGATATATCCCGTGTCGCTACTGACTTTGCGTTCGTTACTTTCAAGAAAACTAGATTCACCTCTCATCTCCACTTTATTCACACCTGCCTCCACCACAAAATTCTTCCTAATGGATTTTCTTCCAATTTTCATCCATCTGCTGGTACACTCAATCCTAGGGAACAACGTCTCCTACAACGAATTGAGACCAGATGTGGCTTTCAACGTATGCGCGTAGTGGCCGCCAGTCACTCCCGCCTTTTATCAGACCTCAGTGCCCAACAGACCCAGCTTCTGCTTCGCTTACGTTGTCTCACCTCCAACAACTTCCCTTTCTATTCTATGATACGCACCACTATCCACACACTGAACCGGCAGCTGCATGAGTTCCTTTCCACGTCTAAACACCTTAAACTATCCCGTCTCATCCCTACCCCCAAAGCTACCCCTCCATCCTCCACTCCATCACGCACTCAGGTAGTCTGCATCCCCCCAGATCTACCCCTCTAGGAGGGAGAGCGCTCTGTTCTTAGTAAGGGCTTAAAATTTTTTCCTCTTCGTCCGACCCTAGACCAATACAATCTCCTCCAGGATGTTCATCGGTTTCACCGTCGCATGAGGCTGAAGCTCCATTTTAGAGAGAAAGACAGCACTCCGCAGTCTCAGGCTGAATCCGACATCTTCGCACGCTTTTCTGACTCTACTAAACCTCCCTTTACACCTAAACCTGGAGCCTCTCATGCCCTGGACCTGTATATCAAGAACACCATCCATGACATTCAGCAGCTCCGCCCTCGTAGATTGCATTATTCCAATCTCACTTCGGCAGAGTCTAGTGCTCTCTCCCTTCTTCGCCGTAGAGACGACATTGTCATCAAACCGGCCGACAAGGGAGGAGCCATTGTCGTCTGGCAGAAGGACTTGTACCTAAGTGAAGGTAAAAACCAGTTGACCAATGGCTCTTTTTACAGGTCCAGGACTGTCTCTAACAATCGCATTGTACACAACACTATTAAACAGCTTATCACTAGTAATGATCTTCCTCCCGAAGCATCTCATCTTAGGATTCATGACAGCTCTTTGGGCAAGCCTGTATTCTACATGCTCCCCAAAATTCACAAGATCGAAAACCCTGGAAGACCTATTGTCTCAGCCTGTTCTTGTCCTACTGAACACATTTCTGACTTCCTCGATAGCATTTTCCAGCCTATCGTTGAGAATCTTCCCTCCTTCATCAAAGACACCAATCACGCTCTTACAACTTTCTCCTCTATCCGACTCCCAGCAGACCGCTCCTACCATCTTTTCTTGCTGGACGTCTGCTCTCTGTATACCTCTATTCCCCACTCTGATGGTCTCCGAGCTCTTCGGTTTTTTCTGGACCAACGCACTTGCCCTTCTATATCCACTGTCACTCTTCTCCGTCTTGCTGAACTGGTCCTTCAACTGAATTCCTTTGAATTCAATGGTCAGTTTTATGACCAAATTAGTGGTGTTGCCATGGGAACGAAGATGGGTCCCAGCTATGCCTGTCTATTCATGGGCCACTTGGAGCATCAGATATGGCAACAATACTCCGGTCCTTTCCCTGGGTTTTACCGCAGATATATCGATGATGGCATAGGTCTCACAGATATGTCTGAGACTGATTTACACCGCTTCATCGACTTTGTGAACCACTTTCACCCCACCATCAAGTTCACCTCCCTCGTCTCCACAGTATCTGTCAACTTCCTTGACATTACTATTTCTATCACGCCCTCCGGCCTTAATACCTCAGTATACTACAAGCCGACAGATGCCCACAGCTACCTCCTGTATACCTCTTCTCATCCTCGGGCCTGTCGTGACTCCCTTCCTTTTTCACAACTTCTACGCCTCCGCCGTTTATGCCAAGACGACGATGACTTCCACTTACGAGCAAATGAGATGTTGGATTTCTTCCGTAACAGACTTTATCCAGAACATGTTCTCACCTCTGCTCTCCAACGTGTGCTCCCCATCTCTCGTCTGGAGGCCCTCAAACCTCACCATAAATCCCCTTCGGATAGAGTCAAATTAATCTTGACCCATCACCCTCACAGTACTACTGTCAAACAGATCCTTTTCCGCCACCTCCCTATCCTCCAAGCAGAGCCTCTTACCCAAAAAGTATTCAGTGAAGCACCTTTGGTGGCATATAGACGTGACAAGAACTTGAAGGATCTTCTTGTTCACAGCCGTCTCCCAAAGGAGAATGCCACTCACTTTGGCACACTACCCTGTGGTCGGACACGATGCAACACGTGCAAGTATGTCATCTCAACCCAGAAGGTGTCCTTTCCTAAGGCTACGTACACCATCACTAGTAGCTTCACGTGTGAATCGCGCAATGTCATTTATACGATCATATGTAAACGTTGCTGCAAAACCTATATTGGCCAAACAGGCAAACGACTTGGGGACAGATTCAGCCAGCACTTAAATGACATCGCTCAGCAAAAGTCCACACCAGTTGCTATTCACTTCAATGGTCCTGACCACCATGGTCCCATCGACATCCAGGTCACAGCGATCCGATCCTGCTCCTCTGACACTGCCAGCCGAGAACAGCTTGAGAACCGTCTTATCCACCGCATGGGGTGTCTAAAACCAGCCGGTCTCAACACTTTTCACACCTTTGTCTGAGGTCCCTCTCCTCTCTTGCTCTATTTTACTCTTTCCACTCTTATCCTATTCTTCTATTTGTATGCCATATACATTTTTTTATTTCATATTTATTTATCTCCCACTCATTCTGTCCTCTTCTATTTCCAGTCCCCACTTTTATCACGTTGGGTAGTTTATTGTCCGGTTTCGTTTTTTAGTTTCTTAGTATGCATTGTGTACATCCGGCGGCGGAAGTAACTTTCTGTTCAGCCACGCGGTCATCAACAGACAGCGATTTTGATAGAATTTCGTTTCTTGCCTTCAGGGAAGTACCCAGTTTTTATTTTATTTAGTTGTTGTGTGTCCTATCTAGCCTTCACTTTCTTTCCTTTCCTGACGAAGGCCTTGTGGCCGTAACGTAGACTATTTTCTTTGTCTTTTGTCCTCGTAAGACGAATCACCTTTTTTCGATTTTTTTCAAACCCATTTAATGTACTCTTGCAGAATCAATTTGACAACCCAAGGAATATAGGCCTTCAACAACCCAAGGAATATAGGCATTCAACAACCCAAGGAGTATATGCCTTCCGCAACCCATGGAGTATAGGCCTTCAACAGCCCATGAGTGTAGGCCTTCAGCAATCCATGGAGTATAGGCCTTCAACAACCCATGGAGTATAGGCCTTCAGCAACCCATAAAGTATAGGCCTTCAACTGCCCATGGAGTATAGGCCTTCAGCAATCCATGGAGTATAGGCCTTCAACAACCCATGGAGTATAGGCCTTCAGCAACCCATAAAGTATAGGCCTTCAACAACCCATGAAGTATACGCCTTTAACAAGCCATGGAGTATAGGCCTTCAACAACCCATGAAGTATACGCTTTTAACAAGCCATGGAGTATAGGCCTTCAACAACCCATGGAGTATAGGCCTTCAGCAACCCATGGAGTATACGGCTTTAACGCATTCATGGTACATCCTCTTTGCCCTGTGTTTTCTGCTAAAAGCTGCTCCATATCTTCTCTTAATCTTCTTGATAGAGGACTTTCCGTCTTTGATGGTTTAATTGAATTATTTCAAATTACTTGAGTCGGATGATACGTCATGGCTTCAAAACGCAGCCACTGCAGACCCATGTAGAACATTCCAAATTACGATGGTTTGTCCATTTCTGCAGCATGGTGGAAAGTGTTGCACGAAAAATATTGGAAACCAAGAGCGCGGGATGCAGACCTCCAGGACGTCCCAGTGTTCGCTAGGAGGACAACATAGGACAATCTTTGAAGTACCAAGAACTATATTGAAACCAGACCAGATAGGATAGTATGGCGCTCTCTCTAGCAAACTTTTATACCACAGGGGAGAAGAGGAACGACTAAGTAAGTACCGTGTATACTCGAGTATAAGTCGAAAAATGTATTCCCATTTTTTACCTTAAAAATACGCAACCCGACTTATAGTTGAGTCGAAGAAAAAAGAAAATCATGAAACAGGGTAGTGTTGCCCGCCACCCTTCCCACCGCATATTGGTATCCTTCAGATATAAATTTGCTGCATCATAAAATGTTTTTAACAAAATAGCTTAAGTAATACAGTGAAATTAAGAAAAGAAAAAAGTTAAAAAACAGGGTGTTATTATTTAAAAACAAAGAAACATACACTCGATACGGATACAAACTATCAATAAATTTAAAAAATCCATCATGCTTTCTCTCCTTCCTGTCATGCGTACTCCGGCAAGTGCTATTACAAGGATTTTGAAAAAAAGCTTACTTCTTATGGGGCTTGCTTTAAGTTAAAAGTGATATAATTTGTGAACGCGATGGCAATTACAATGCAATGCAGGGATTTGGAATCGACGAAAAATTTGTAGAGACTGGCGTTAAATAAAAAATTTTTTGCAAGGGGTGATATTAAACACCATGGGACGCGTATCGTCTTTAGCCCAAATGTCTATTTTTAGAGAATCGAAGTAAAGCAAGAATTCGATTGCGGATTTATAATGGGTAAATTGGAAGTTTACTGTTCGTTGTTTTTAAAATACAATTTTATCTTTCAGTTTGTGTGTGTGTGTGTGTTGCTGTCATTTTCGACGGAGTCATCTGTCAAGTTATTTGCTTATGTTTGTATCATAAGTATAATTGTGTCTTTACCTGCGATGTCAGGTTGATTAGGGGTTGTCTTCCCTTGTTTATTCATTCATTGTGTTTGACCTGTAGGGTCAGAGGTTGACAGTTCGGCGTAGGCCTATGGGAAGGTTTTTTAAGCGGGAGTGAGATATACTTCCGGGAAGCCGGGAGGTCCTGTTTTTCTGAAGGGACCAAGAGTCCATTGTTTTTCGGGGAGAATCTTCGAAGTAACTGCTATGGCAGTTTTCCCCAGTGAATCTCTGTGCGTCGGGATGACGACAGAATTCCTTGTGATGTTCTGAGGATTCATTTGCCAGGTAATACCGACCTTTATGCATTATTACGCTTTTCGGTGGCAGAACATGTAAAGGATTACCTAGGGTGAACAGCAGCTCACTGATCCGCCATTTCAGAACTTATATATTTGTGCTCGAGGTAGCCATCCAAGACTGTTAGTCTTATATTGTCCAGAAATCCAGTGACGAAGATATATTGTGGGAGCCGCAGATTGGCGGAACTTCTACCTACAATAAGTATTACTGCAGGGTTGATGATAACCTATTTAACAGAAGTACACGGCCGACGTCAGAACGAGGCCTGTGCTTCCGGCTATTATACTACAGCCTGATATGTGCAATTGGCGGGGAGTGCCAAGTTGCACCTATGTGTCATAGTAACTAAGGCATCTGACGCGTTTAGTCAGAGACGCCAAGGGCGACGCTACGAACTGTCATTATTGAAGAACTTTGCTATTGACCATGCACGTCTATTCTGATGTTTACCTTTTTGAATGCCAAATGTATACCTATCGATGTCAGGTCAGCATGACCTTGTTACACTGACTGTTCCTGTTGATACTATGTGTGTTCCCGTCAATAAATGTCTTGAAACATGCCTGCAGTGTCAAAGCATCCTTGATTACTGCATGTAAGAGTATGGGTTGCAGGATCTACATCTATACGAGCCTAAACACATTCGCGCCTTCATTCGCACCCACACTCAATTCATCATACGCTCGCACTACACATCTAACAACATGTATACTAAACACATTCGCGTCTTCATTCGCACCCACACTCAATTCATCATACGCTCGCACTACACATCTAACAACATGTATACTGTCTTGGGCCAGTGATCACCTCAACAAGGAAAAAAAGACAGTTACATTTCTGGTGGACCAGTTACGTGGGCTCTTATGATACATTTCTTGTCGCCAATGTGGCCTAGAAACTTACATTTCTGATGGACCAGATCTGTGGGTTTAAAAAGAACAGAGCGAGCATTTGACATTATTGTTAACATTTATGGATCCAGAAATTTACATTCCTGGTTGGCTGTTACATGTATGATGTCTCCAGTTTTGTCGAGAAAGTTACAAGAAGGACAAGTACACATTACACTTCTGATCTGTGGGTCTAAGCTACACACGGGACAGCCGTAACACACAGCGCTAATTCTACACTTGCAAGTTTTGGCTACAACAGGACAGATATAGGTCATCAACGGTTGACCCAAATAAACAGTACGAGCATTTATATTATAATGCTACATAAAGCATAACAAGACATGTACTGAAGTTAACTACTAGGCATTTGCTACGTGGACCATAACTGCATAGAAGGCGGGTTCCTATTGTAAACAGTACTGCTGGTTGTTACACGTTTCATTCAACAACAGACTTTTCTAGGTCAGAGCATTCAAGCTACATTGTTGGAGGTCAAGTGTCTGTAAACAGTACGTGGAAATAGTAAACATTCAATGTGCAAGCCCTAATTTGAGAAGGTCATAGTAACTTTGGTTCGTGAATACCACTTTATGTTACAGTGGATTTGACGTTCAGTGCGCGTTTGACATTTCGTTTCTGTGTTCGCAAGGAGCAAGGAATTTATTTTAGTTTCAGCTGTGACTGAACTTGTTCTGCAACACATTGAAATTGATTGCTATATTATGTTACTTCTACTGTTTTGTGTATTTTTCTGCGGGTTTTTCGGTTGGTGGGTCTTACGGTAAATATGCCACTTGATCGAGGCTTACTGTAAGCGTTCTGTAGGTGCAAATTTTCTTAATTTGGAAATTTGCTAGTGACAATTGGTCGCTATTGATGTCAGCTGTGATGTAATTGTACTTAACGTTGTTTTTGTAATATTTTGTCTGCTTTTCAGTTTTGATTGTCGATTTGTTTTGTTTGTATTCTGTAGGTCTCTCCTTTCTTGTGTATTTCTCTACACATTTTTGGTTAAAACAGTGTTGCCATTTGTATTGTTTTGTATTTTTGTCTTTGTATTTTTTTTTTGGTTGTACTACATTACTGTCATGCACAGTCTACATACACATACTTGGTCATGTTTTGATATTATTGATAAGGTAGACTCTTCATATAGAGTTTCTTAATAAAATATTATTATATAAGATATTTATACAAGTTCTTTGATAAAAGACTTGTTATCTACAAAGATTGAGACAAGGTGAAATACATATTCAAGTTCTTTATAAAAAAGACTTGTGCCCATAGTGAGTGGGATATAAGGGAATTTTTTTTCCACAGGTACTCAGGTGATTTTTTGGGTACATTATAAACAAGACTAAGAGTGTGAAAGAAAGTGAAGTGAGTATACAAGTCTATCATTTCAGACTTGTCTCCCATTAAAGTGGGATAATTTAATATATTTGCTTCTGCAAGTTACTGATCTCAGTAGACAAGATGTCTACATTGGACTACTTTATTACACAAGGGAGAGCCCTTGATAAGACTGGTCAACAGTTGGAACAATGGGTTGTTGCTCAGTATGACAAAGCATTAGCTGCAGAAGAAAAAAAAGCTCAGGCTGAAGAGAAAAGATTAGAAAGAGAAGCTGGTATTGCTGCTGAACAAAAGAAATTGCAGATGCAGGTGGAGGAAAGGAGATTTGAAGCTGAACAAAAGAGATTAGACAAAGAAGCTGAACAAAAGAGATTAGACAAAGAAGCTGAACAGAAGAGATTAGACAAAGAAGCTGCTGCAGAGGAGAGGAAAGCTCAAGCTGCTGCAGAGGAGAGGAAAGCTGAGGCTGAAATCAGAAAAATGGAACATGAGGAAAGAAAACAGAAGATGGAACTTGATGAAAAACTCGCAACTTTGGAGTTAGAGAAATTGAAATTGGCGAGTACGGGTGCTCAGCAAACAACTTCGAGTACGACAAGGGAGTTTGTTAGTAGGATTAAATTGCCTCATTTCAATCCTTTAAAGGATGACGTAGCAGATTATCTAGATAGATTCCAATTTTTGTGCGATACGCATAACATAAAAAAGGAAAAATATGTTGAACAACTGATGCCATTTTTTACAGGTGACACAGTGACTACTCTTATGACAATAGACGAACATGAGAGGACTAATTATGATGTTGTCAGGGCAGCATTACTAAAAAAATATCAACTAAAACAAGAAGACTATCGTCTTCGTTTTAGGACAATGTTGCCAGAAAATGGAGTAGATTTCTCTGATTTTGTTACAAAGATACGTCGTACATTTACACGATGGGTTGAGTTGTCTCAGATTGAGAAAACATATGAAGGTCTAATGGACTTATTATTGCGAGATAAGGTTTTGTCATCTGTTAATGATTCTTTTCTTGCATTCCTTCATGAGCGTAAGCCTAAAAACTTAAAAGAAATGGAGGAATACTGTTGTCAGTATGCCACAGCACATCCCCATGCTACAGTTAGCAATTCTAAAGTGAAAGAAGGGTTGCCAGCTGCGTCGGCAACACCATATGGCCCTAATTTCAAAAAAAAAATTTCAGGGTGCTCAACAAAATTGGAATAGGGGAAGTAATCAAAATTACACTCAGAAGCGGAGTAATCCAACACATGATGGTTCTTCGTCTATGCAGTGGAGACAAGATGGTAGTTCTCGTAATTTTAGTGGTAATAATTTGAGACACTTTCGCAAAGGCTATCCAAATAATAACTATTCAAATTTTCGAGGTAATCATTCTCGACGTCAAGATTATGACGATGGTGAATTTAGAAACCGGGATTCAAACCGGAATGATGATTACAATAGGCAATATGATAACAATTACAGGGGAAATGATAGTCGAAATAATTACAGGGGGAAATGATAATCGAGGTAGACCTAGGTTTAACAAGAAAAGACCTTACCAACAGGCAAACTCTGCGCAACAAGAGTTTGATGGAGCCTGTAATACAGCAAATGATAGTGGTAACTCTAGGGCTATCACTGGTTGTGCTTTCGATTTTGGGAGAGCAACTGAATGCCCCCAATGCTTAACATTGTTTGACTCATCAACTGTATCTACGCTAAGTTGTGGTCACCCTCTTCCTGCTCTACCTGCTACAGTTGCGCATGATGGGAGAGGATCTCTCATCTTAGATAAAGGTCTAATAAATGATAGGCTAGTCTCAGTACTTTTCGATTCGGGATGTACTACCGTCGGGGTTAAGGAGTCTCTGATAGATCCTTGCTGTGCCACTGGAAAAACAATCAAATGTGTTACATTTGGTGGTACTATGGAAAGTTATCCTACTGCTATTATTAGGATTGACACTCCTTTCTTCACAGGAGATGTCCATGCATGTCTTCTTCCTAATCCTATTGCGGATCTTATAATCGGTCGTATTCATGGGGTTAAGGAATGCACCCCGCAACAAATTTCTAGTTGGGAAGAAGAAAACATTCAAACGGTCAATGCAGTGATGACAAGAGCTCAAGCTCTTAATCCCCCAACTTCATCTGATAATAGTAATGAAGTTGATAGCCAAGACGAGCACTTGGTGATTTCCCATGACTCGTTTGTTAAACGTCAAGAAGAGGATCCTTCTTTGAAGAAATACTTCCTTCTTGCAAAGAAAGGGGATCCCAATCAAAATACGAATCACAAATCGTATATTACTATGAAGAATGGTATATTGGTACGAATGGTACAACACTCGGACAAGTCTATGCATTCGCAAATTCTTGTGCCTAAGTGTATGAGAGCCTTAATTCTTCGGCATGCACACGATTCTCAGTGTGCTGGACACATGGGTTTTTCCAGAACTAAAACTAGAGTCCTTGCGTCATTCTTTTGGCCATTCGTGAATAAAGACATCCGAATTTATTGCCGATCTTGCAAAATTTGTCAAGAGGTCAAGTCTAGGGGTCCGAGACATGCTGCTCCTATTCAGGCTGCAGATATTCCGATTCGGCCGTTTCAGAAAATGGCTATAGACATCATTGGTCCGTTCAAAATTAAGTCAGCCAGAGGACACCAATTTATCCTCACTTGCGTGGACATGTGCACGCGTTGGCCAGAGGCTATTCCTCTGAAGAGCATATCAACTGTCGATATCGCTGATGCTCTTTGGCTCGTATTTTCTCGTCTGGGATTCCCCGGAGAAATACTGTCGGATCACGGCACTCAGTTAATTTCGGACGTTATGTCTCAGGTAATGGCTACGCTAGACATTAAAAGGTCTCTCAGTAGTATTTATCATCCAATGTCCAATGGATTGGTAGAACGTCTTAACAGGACACTAAAGAACTTACTTGGCAAGATAACGGAGGATCATCCTGAAGATTGGGACAGGGTTTTACCTGCAGTCCTCTTTGCCTATAGAGAGGTTCCCAACGAGCATACAGGGTTTTCTCCTTTCGAACTTGTCTTTGGCGCGCAACCGCGCGGGCCAATGTCCTTGTTACACGATTTGATAACTTCCGATAATATTGACGATGATACACAATCGTCATATGAATATGTTATAGCTCTTAGAGAAAAGATTATCGAATCGTGCAGGTTAGCAACTTCATCTTCCGAATTTGCGAAAGAAAAAGCTAGGCGATTTGCTAATAAGAAAAGACGCCTACGTCAACTTTGTCCTGGAGACAAAGCATATGTCTTACTGCCCTCAAGAGAGAATAGACTTCTCATTTCTTGGAAGGGTCCATACACTATAGTCTCGAAAATTTCTGATGTCGACTATATTGTCGATGTGGATGGAAGGCATAAAACCTTCCATATAAATATGCTAACAGAGTTTATTGAACGTCCAGACTATTTACAGCCTATTTTCCAGGCGACGGACGACTCTCCAGTTCAACATGGTCACATCTCATCCCTGTCCGTTATACAGGATGAGGAAACTATTTTTTCTGACGTGAACTTACCTCTTCCTGCGATTCCACTTACTTCAACGGAATCGTGGAGAGACGTTACAGTCTCTTCCAACTTGTCTTTTGAGGAACAGCGTCAAGTATCCTCTACGTTAAAATCATATCAGGATGTCCTTACCGACATTCCTGGACACACAGATGTCATAGAACATGACATCATACTTACTGATCGTAATCCGATCAGAGTAAGACCATACCCAATACCTATTCATTTTCAAGCACAAGTCGAGAAAGAATTGGATGAAATGATTCAACTACAAATAATTGAACCATCCACTTCAGCTTATTCTTCGTCGATAGTTATTGTTCGAAAGAAAGACAATAACATACGTCTTTGCGTTGATTATCGCAAATTAAATCAAGTTACGAAGTTCGATGCTGAACCTATGCCGTTATTAGATGATCTACTTATTAGACTTTCTAAAGCTAAATTCTTTACTAAACTAGACTTGTCGAAAGGTTATTGGCAAGTCCCACTGACGGAACACGCCAAACCTCTCACTGCTTTTTCGACACCTAGGGGTCTGTTTCAATGGAATTTTATGCCTTTCGGGCTTATGAACGCCCCAGCGACTTTCGTACGCATGATGCGACGAATTCTATCAGATCGTGCAGATGTCATTGCATATTTAGACGACATCTGTCTTTTCAGCGATACTTGGGAAGAACACTATGTGGGTCTGAAGGAATTGCTATCTACTCTACGTGAGCATAGTTTGACTGCTAAACCCTCTAAAGCTTTTGTTGGGTTTAGTGAAATTTCCTTCCTAGGTCATCGAGTTGGTCATGGTCTGTTGAAGACAGAGGACCAAAACATTTCAAAGATATTAAATATCTCGGTTCCGAAGACAAAAAAGCAAGTGCGTAGTCTCTTGGGATTGATACAATTCTATGGAAGATTCATTGAGAATCTGTCCTCCATTATGGCACCACTTTCAACGTTATTGAAAAAAGGTTCTCCTAATATGGTGCGTTGGTCCCAAGAATGCCAATCTTCATTGGATCAGGTTAAGAATTTGTTCTCATCTCATCCTATCTTAAGACTACCGACGATTGATAAGACTTTTGTCCTTCGTAGTGATGCCTCTTCCACTGGCATTGGAGCGGCACTAATGCAGGAATATTCAGGAACTCTGCATCCTGTAATGTATATTTCTAGGAAGCTGAATGCGGCAGAAAGGAATTACTCGGTTTTGGACCGTGAATTGTTGGCTATGGTTTGGTCCATTCTTAAGCTACAAAGGTTCCTTCTGGGCGCGCATTTCTTTATGGAAACCGACCAAAAAGCTCTTACGGCTATGCAAAGTAAGGATTTGAAGAGCTCGAGATCTACTCGTTATGCTATTGCTCTTCAGCCTTTCCATTTCACGGTGCGAGCTATCCGTGGTTCGGATAATGTGATGGCGGACATATTGTCTAGATGCCCACATGATTCCAGTTAAATCTTGTGTCCTAGTTTTTCCTGATATATTTTCAGACTTAGGTCTGTCCTTAATATCATAATATGTTGTAATACAAATGTATTTGGATGATGTTTAGATAATTTAACAAATTTCATTTTGTCCATCCATCAGTGATATGTTGCTAAAATAGCATTGACATTTGTATATTGCTATGATTATATTATTTAGTAATGTTTGATATATGATTGGTATTGCCAGCAACTTAGGTTTCTTGAATGGTATCCCTTAGTTTGTTTGGCTTAAAGGAAATATTTTCTCCTATGTTGGGAGATGATTTGTACCCTCTTCTATTGTACCTGATATTAGGTTCATTGTTTGCATGAGCACAGAAGTGATACTGGTGCTATCTTGCTCATGAACATATTAAAAAAAAAAAAAAAATTGCATTTTTTTTTTTACAGGGGGGTGGTAGTAATGTTGCTGTCATTTTCGACGGAGTCATCTGTCAAGTTATTTGCTTATGTTTGTATCATAAGTATAATTGTGTCTTTACCTGCGATGTCAGGTTGATTAGGGGTTGTCTTCCCTTGTTTATTCATTCATTGTGTTTGACCTGTAGGGTCAGAGGTTGACAGTTCGGCGTAGGCCTATGGGAAGGTTTTTTAAGCGGGAGTGAGATATACTTCCGGGAAGCCGGGAGGTCCTGTTTTTCTGAAGGGACCAAGAGTCCATTGTTTTTCGGGGAGAATCTTCGAAGTAACTGCTATGGCAGTTTTCCCCAGTGAATCTCTGTGCGTCGGGATGACGACAGAATTCCTTGTGATGTTCTGAGGATTCATTTGCCAGGTAATACCGACCTTTATGCATTATTACGCTTTTCGGTGGCAGAACATGTAAAGGATTACCTAGGGTGAACAGCAGCTCACTGATCCGCCATTTCAGAACTTATATATTTGTGCTCGAGGTAGCCATCCAAGACTGTTAGTCTTATATTGTCCAGAAATCCAGTGACGAAGATATATTGTGGGAGCCGCAGATTGGCGGAACTTCTACCTACAATAAGTATTACTGCAGGGTTGATGATAACCTATTTAACAGAAGTACACGGCCGACGTCAGAACGAGGCCTGTGCTTCCGGCTATTATACTACAGCCTGATATGTGCAATTGGCGGGGAGTGCCAAGTTGCACCTATGTGTCATAGTAACTAAGGCATCTGACGCGTTTAGTCAGAGACGCCAAGGGCGACGCTACGAACTGTCATTATTGAAGAACTTTGCTATTGACCATGCACGTCTATTCTGATGTTTACCTTTTTGAATGCCAAATGTATACCTATCGATGTCAGGTCAGCATGACCTTGTTACACTGACTGTTCCTGTTGATACTATGTGTGTTCCCGTCAATCATGTATACTGTCTTGGGCCAGTGATCACCTCAACAAGAAAAAAAAGACAGTTACAGTGTGTGTGTGTTTTTTTATTTTTTAATCAGATTTATTATGTATTAAACAGGTGGTGAAAGCGGTATGGTTAGTGTTAATGTTAGCCAGTAACTTTCTTTATATGCTTTCCAACCATTGACGATGAAACCACAAAGCATGCGACGCAGTGTAATAGACTTATGTGCAGATTACTAAGGTAGTTGCAGCGAAAGCGGTTCTGTAGGTGGTTGCGATAATCGAGTGTTATTTTTTGTAGTCCGATATGAGTGGTTGTGTGTGTGTGTGTGCTTTTTTTGTGTTTTTTTGCACGATATTATTTGTGTATAAGCTGGAAATAGGTAGGTTTAGGGTTAAGTTTAGCGCTATGTAATATGTTTCTTGATCTGCATCGTAGGGAACGGGGTCAACATATGAAATCGTGAAATAGAGCTGCACAACTTTGGTTAAATTAGTCTGTTGCATGTTATTATTTGTGATTGAATAATGCGTAGGTATTTGTATTGTGGGTATGCGGGTAATCGTTAATGTTTACGATTAAATATTAATCGCAGCGGATTCATTATTGCAGAAGTAGATGAGTGTGCATGTTTTGCACATTTGCTTAAGGCCAGTGATGATTGCCGACGAAAAATATATTACATGCGAAAAACAAAGCTCAGCTAGTTATCGATTCGGATGCTAATTAAGTCAGCCAAGTCGTTAGAGATTAGGATTAGAATTGGATTTATAGAAATGCTAAACCAAACATAAACTATGATGCTAATTGCAACTCCGCGGCCGATATAATTAGCCACCATTATCAACAGAAGCTCGAGCAAAATGGAAGACACGTCCCACGGTTCTCAATGTCAACCCTTGCAAGATACGTCGAAAACAAAACTAGCTAGGAGAAGAAACACTTTGCGGTTTCCAGCAGAGGAACTAAATGAATAGGTTTTAACTCCGCGTCAAAGCTGTTGCATCGTTACTCGAGGATCAATATGAAATCGTATCCTTCAATTAAAAAGTAGTGGAAAATATCGCAACATGCCAAAAATATGAAATTTCTTGCATCTGCATGCTGGTGGGCGTTTTATTATATGCTTGGAGAGAAAAAGTCAAGCTTTACATAAATTCATCATTAAAGCATCATTTTTTTTTTACTTTGACTTATGATCGGGTTATTCACTTTGGACGCTTTTTATGTCCAAAATTCTAGGGGCAAATTTATATTCGGATCGACTAATACTCGAGTATATACGGTTATAAAGTGTTGGATGATATGTTCAAATTTGTTTAGGCTTTCTTTGCTTGAAGTGTCTACATGAAGGTGTAGCCGACACCACGCCAAACCCTCCTTAGTCACTTTTCTTTACACGCTTGGTGGGCTACATTTTGTTTCCTTTTTGAACTCTGGTCACATACAAATGAAAAAGTTGGGGGGGTAACCGCTGTTAATATTAGATTGATGTTAATTCAAGGACTGCCAACAGCAAAATTGTTGAAAAATTAAAAGCCAAAAAAAAAAAATTTATAATAATTATACAGATGTGTATCTATTTGGTTGAAATAAATATACTAAATACACACAAAAAAGTAAAAACAAATAACTCAAAATTTGCATCTGCTGCCGTGGGTTTAGACCTGTATTCTTCTTCGTGGAAAGCTCTTGTAGTGAGTAGTCAGTATAAGACAAACGTTATTAGTATTGCCATTACTAAATGAGGATTATGTAATGTTGTTGGAGTTTGTACGTAAGTAATATTAAACTTTTGAAATAGAATATTTAAACCTTCTGATGCCATCTAATAGTATTACAAGGCGGCCCTTATTCCTGATATTTTTGGGAACTTTGTTCTCTGTTATGAGCTTAAGGATATTGATGGTAATGATGAAGTAATATTGCTTTTGTTCAGAGTCAACGTCTCACTGCACGACGGGCAAACCCATAGATACTCAGTCTGTCTCAGCAACATGTTGAAGGGTATCATTCTTGATTGTCCCTGTAGCGCGCTGGTTGTATACACTCCTGACCCATCTTCTTTTGCTAGGAATGCCGAATTACAGCAATCTGAGTCGTGTTCATTCATCGATGACGCAATATTAAATTATATATATCTATAATTATATGCTTAGACTAACTGGCAGACATAAGCCAAAACGACTCCCTCACATATAGATAGACATAAAAATAGACAACTAAGCAGAGAAAGATAGACTGACAGACATTTAACTAATCTACAGCAGTTTCTTCAGAACAAAAAGATCATCGCAGACGATAAGAACAAATTTAAGACAATTCACCAAACTCTCGTCACGATTTCTGATACCCCAGCCCGGTGTAACATTTTTACAAGCTCGTGGCAGTGCTCCCAGGTCGATATTACTCCGCCATTATTGGCTTTAGCCAATCAGAACGTAGCCGAAGAGATCTTTTCTGCTCTTCGCGATAAAACTAGTACCACCTACACAAAACTTTGGACCAAGCAATTTCGTCGTAGTCATACATATCTATGTAAATAAACAACTAACACTGAACACAACCGTATTTCGTCACTTATAACTAGCAACAGGAACAGTTCAGGTCTTGAATTCATGAATATAAATTTATAACAAAACTACAGAATAGATTTCAAACAAGAGACATAAACAGTCAAGCTATCAGAAATAAGACATCATCAGTAGAGGAGCTTTAGTACAAACTATCAACATTAAAAGACTACATTTAAAACAGAACAAAGCGTTAGATAGTGTCAAACATAGAACAAACCACCGCAAAATTATTTTGAAAAATAACAAATTCTTTGTTGCTAACTTCACTTGACTTTCTCCAAAGAAATTCAGCTAATCATAGTTTTTTAAGATGAGTTATTGAGACATCAGTAACTAAAGACGATTTTGGCTTGTAACCTGTACAACAGCTGCAAACCTGCCAAATAACTAGGGCTCAGCTCTTGATTATCTGGACACACTGTCTTACTGAGAACGTGAGTAAAATTATACTGTGTCTGAGATTGTGTGAAAAGAAAAAAAAACTATGGATGTTGTTGTATTTGAAGGTGTTTCACTATTTGCTTGTGTTTTTAATTAGTGTGGATGCTTAAGTATATTTGGTGTTCTTTTAAATTAATTTTCATGTTTCGTTTGAGCTGGCGTTGTTTTTAATGAAGGTAGATTTTCAGTCATAGCGCAAAAGATTGAGATACCTTCTATTCAACAAGCTAAAGGTAAGAACTACCTATGAGTTTAACACCGGTAAAATGACTGCTTGATATCTGCTAGAAATGTGTCCAACATGTGAGGAACAGATAAAGCACAAACGGCCGTCTTACTCACTGACCTAATCGTTTCTCTTCTACCGTGAGGTGTAAAGGTTCACAAACGGCCGGCTTACTTACTTACTTAATCGTTTCTCTTCTACCGTGAGGTGTAAAGGTTCACAAACGGCCGTCAGCAATATCATTCCTTGGAAAGCATTTTGGAGACGAAATTAGCCTCAAGCTGACAACTGCTTCCTTCGAACATATTCAAGTTGACGTCTGAGAATGTACGAAGAAAAAGAAGAAGAAACTATAGCTAATGTTGTCTTAGAAGATATTTAGCTTATTGGAGTGACCTGGACAGCTCATATATTCAATGTGCTTGTGTATGAAAGAATTTATAGTAGCAATGACATAATGTTGGAAGTTTATTTTAAAGTTTAAGAGATAGATATGGACTGTCTGCAAGAGCGATCAAACCGAAGAAAATCGGAAAAAAGAAGTATGTTTCATGACGTGTGCGTGTTCCCTAGATAGCTTTCCCATTCGAGTCATGATTCCCAGGCATCGGGCTTCCTTGTGTAAATGTATGTGTGTTCTTTTTTTTTCTGCTTAATGGAGTGGTGGAGTAAAATTCACGCCACTTTAATTCTAAGTGGAGCTTAAATTAGCACGACACTATAATGTGAAATTGAATGTGATAGACTCTTTAATAAAAACTATGAAGTGCTAAACTTCATATCAGACTCTTCAGAAGCATGTACTTTTAGTAAATGAAGTCTGCAAATATGTTCTGTATTTCACAAAATATCGAATTCATTTCATACATTTTCTTTTGCTCATTTCGTGGCATTGAGCCAACATTTCAACTGGTCCCTTTGCAGGACGTCTGCATGAAGCATTCACGTGCTCTTGCGTCAGTGGTTGTTGTAACAATATGTTTAGATGATGTACAATCTTATATTGGTGGCCTTGTACAACACTTACTAAGTGTACAGTAGTCCTATTGGTATCGAATTAGACAATGAAAAAACGTTCCCCCATGCAGCTTTTTTTGAGCGACCTTTTACTGTAATGATATCATATCTCAGAACTTCAGCATTTCTTTTATTAAATTAACTAGTGTAAAAGCCCGCCATAAGACGGGAATTACATTCAAAAGCACCAATGTCTAACAGCAATTTTACTTATTCAAAAGTATTTTAAAACACCACTGTGTATCACCACAGTACACGAACTACGTAGCAGCAGCGAGGATCCCAATGTGTGTATACGGGATCAAACATTCTATAAATATATTTTTGTGCACACCGTCATTTGTGCATATGTTCTTTGGTAAGTGTAACTATTTTCGGAAGAGTACCTAAATAAGGGAAACAATACAATTAATGTCTAACTTTCAACCAAAGTTGCATCCCTTAGCGTTACGAACTGACAGAAAAAGCTGGGATTTTATATACAGGATAGTCAAAACATCTTGTTCGTTCCGTAATTAGGATATCATAATAATTTCTTCTTTTACTTATTACGAAGCATGGAGTAATTATAAACATATGGCTCATTTATAGCAAGCCTGTACCATAGCATTTATATGCACCTTTTCTGCAGCTATTTATTCTACATGATGAGGTTGCCAACCCCATGCACAACCTCATATTAGTGGCCACTTACAAAATGCCTGAGGGAGAATTACCTTATTCTTTCTTTGTCTAAATATGGGTCTAACACAATATGCCTCAATAAGCGTGTAACGGGATCCTTTACCTACCTCCACCTTTCTTTGTCTACTCATAGACCCACTGGGAGCTATATGGGGCATAATTATGATATAATGTATCAATACGCCTTATCTTGGGGATAATGTATCAATACATTCAATATCTCCCCCCCCCTCTCTTCTCTCCCCTCTCCCCCCCCCCCCCCCCCCCCCCCCGCTCATTGTTTTCACTGGTAACATTCTCAACACTCTGCCTAATCATTTATTCCATACGTTATGCCAGTTTATTAGAAATTCTAATGGTGTATTCTTTGTTTTTATGTTTTTAGTCTTATTTTTCTTATTTTTCTCCTTGTGTGGGGGATTTGTGACTTTACATTTTGGTTTCACTCGTGCCGCGATGGATAGTAGGGAAGGAAAAGGGGGGGAGGGGTGACATTGACGTTCTTGAGCCAAGTATGTCGCATTAGCTGCTGTTAGCCCGTGCTGTTGTAGGATTTATGTGATGTTGTTGTAGGATTTCTGTGACGTTGTTTATCTGTCTGCCTTTTGGTTTTCCCCGTGCTCTGAAACCAGATCTTCTACTGTTGTAGGCGCTTAGTGTAAACTTATACGGCGCCATTCTCATAAGATGGTCAAACGATTTAATTTTGTATCTCTCAATATCAGGATTTCTCAACCGAGGTGTCATGGAACCCTAGAGTTCCGGGAGAAATTATTAGGGGTTACACGAGAGACCGTGATTGAAAAAACAAATAAACGTCGCATTTTTAACTTTGCGCGCCTAGCATTGGGGGGGGGGGGGGGGGGGGGTGGTTTGACTGAGGAGTGCGCAATAGGATGTGTTCACTCTTGCACATACTATATTTCATTAACATTTTGTGATACGACTTTAAGGCCTACTTGGATAAGGTTAAAATAAAAGTCAAGTAGGAAATTTTAACACAAAGAAAAAGTGATATTTGTTTCTACCTACGAGTACAATACTCACTTGCTTTATAGTGATATCCTTTGCGGGGAGGCAGATCCACGTAAACAGGGTAGGCTAATTAGGTTGGCCAAAATAAATAAATCCACAGAAAAAATCATTCCCCTACTCAAAAAAGCATTGACAATTTTGATTGGATTATTAAAATTACAACTTACATCACGCTACGGTACTATGAGCTGTAGATTAGGGTGACCGTGTTGTTCAACGCAAAAAGCAGGACAATAATCGCTTTTTTTTGGCATGGAAAGAAGGACAAGGGAGGACAGCATAATGAAAAAGAAGGACAAAAAGTAGGACATACTTATTTTAATAATAAATGACAGTGAAACTTATTTATTACACGTCAAACAATAATTTCATCAAATCACCTGGATTTTGTATGTATTGATATATTAAGATGATAACAATTGTCTTTAAAAACGCTTGATTACTTTTTAAATACTCGTACATACAGAAACATTGTCACATAAATAACACCAGCGGTTGTTGTGGTTCTAGCACATACAAATTTGTTGGCACTTTCTGAATGATGGAAAACGTTTTAAAGTACAGTCCACTGATTTCAAATTATTGTGATGTTTCACAGTGTGAGAGATGCAAAAGGGTCTTCTGTAGCAGTTATTTGTTTGGTTCCGTGCTTGTTTCTTTTGTAAGTAATGTCAGTTTTGAATGTGAACTTTCAGACACAAGTGCGTTCTTGTGGCATTCATGTTTTCATGGCAGCAGGTCTGTGTTTTCTTCATTTTTTAATCAGCAGCAACTTTATTTGCTACTGACACAAATGTGCCACCTCTGCACACGAGACATTCTGCTTCTAAATCTTGCTGACCTCTGGCAAACCATGGAAATGTCTTTTTTAATTTATCTGCAAATACACACTTTTTTATGCAAACCACAAGGTCTTTTATATTTGGACATGCACCCTAATATAACCGACAGACCATGTGTCTAGGTTGAAAGGTGTGCGCCTCGCAAATTTAAAAAAAAAAATTTTATTCGGCACTTTGAGTAGGCTTGTGTAATAAATATATAATGTCATTAATTAATGTTTAATTCGACATTAAAGTTAAAATTATTTGTAATTTGCTATAGACAACGAGGTTTTAAATGAATAAACCTCATACCGTTTTATCATTCAATGCGCATTTTTGTATAACAGGTGGCAATAAACAAATAGAGCAAAAACGTGTAAAACTACAAAATGAAACCATGTGGCAATGTTGATACATTGTTTGCTGGATTCTGAGGGAAATTCAAATGGGGTGTTTTCGAAATGTCGTCTTTCAAATAATTTAGTAAATTGTGAAAAAGTCGGATATGTTAACATTTTTTAAAAATCCGGCCGGACGCACAGTTTAGGCGTGAAAAGCCGGACAAATCCGACAAAATCCGGATGTATTGTCACCCTACTGTAGATACAATAATTTTTATGCAGGGGTTTCCTGACACCTGAAAATTATTTCAAGGGTTTCCCCAGGATAAAAACAGTGAAGCAGACTACTCTAAACACTTGATACGGGATGTTAATAACTACAATCTTTATAATGTCATCATTCCCCGTTCTGTCTTTCCTGGTAATATTAGTGGTTTTTCTTAAGCATCTCACTTATCAGGTTATGCTTTTCCTCTGTTGCGCTTTGCTTAGGGACCATGTCTAACACTGATAGCAAACAGTTGGTAAGAATATATTATTTCTCAACTGTCATTTATTAAGTTGTTAGTGATGCTAAATCTGCAGGTCTGTCACCATGACTGTCACGGAATTGCCTCCCTTGCTTTGCAGTAGTAGTCCACTAATTGTCACACCGCAAGCGTATCTAAAAGTAGGTCGTCCAAGGTATCTATCTTAGCGCAAGATTACTCTTGGCAAAGATGTAGATAGGAGATGAATGGCGCTTCTACCTTAGGGGAGCATTCACAAGATATTCCCAGAAGTCAAGAACAAACGCTGCTTAAGGGCTGAGCAAATTTGTTAACATATTATCCGGTCCGTCGCCTTTTGTGAAGGGTTTATGCAATGATTCTGGCCCGTTCAAGTCTCCAGTTGGAGTAATCCTACGAATGGCCTCTTATAAGTAATGGCTCTATATATACATACATATATATATATATATATATATATATATATATATATATATATATATATATATATATATATATATATATATATGTGTGTGTGTGTGTGTGTGTGTGTGTGTGTGTATTTATCAAGAAAGACTGGCTCATACGTTTGCTTTCGTACATATAAACTGAATCAACTATTATTGTTTAGTTTAAAATAACATACAACAAATTGAATAGTCAATTAGTCTTTAACATGGGAAAATAAATATGGAAAATTTAGGTGAAAATTGAAATTAAAGTTTCCTCACTGAGGTTTTGAATGGGCTTTAGAATGTCTTTGATTTTTGCTGTAGCCTGTTACACAAAACTTAGCTCCAGATGAGTCCTGCAGCTGTGGTTTCCGTAACTTCTTTTTGGTGATGAGTACACTTCTCCACACAACTCGTCCACTGTAGGCGGTTTAGTGTTGATACTCTTCTCTTACACTAGTGGCGTAGGAACTTCAGTACTTAAGTCTGATGTCTTGTAACCACGAACTGTGACAAATAGAAAAAAAAACAAATGCTTTCTGCTGAGTACATTTGTTCTCCGCAGACTAACAGGTCTATTATCATGCGCTCCACCCACCAATGTTAACCTCTCAGAAGAATTAAATTCCTGAGCACACAATGTAACTCAGGGAATATGACGAAAATTCACTAATATCCCTCTGGGTTTCAACTAGGAAATTGCGCCTGGAGTGCGTGAATAATGAGCTATATATATATATATCTACACACATATACATGCATATATG
Organism: Oreohelix idahoensis; assembly: GCA_024509875.1. Taxonomy (NCBI): domain Eukaryota; kingdom Metazoa; phylum Mollusca; class Gastropoda; order Stylommatophora; family Oreohelicidae; genus Oreohelix; species Oreohelix idahoensis. The sequence continues at coordinate 38,309 of JAMPIV010012050.1, forward strand.
TGTGTTTGTGTGTGTGTGTGCGTGCGTGTATGTGTATGAGTGTAATTGTAAGCGGGGGGAGGGAAGGGGGGAAAGATAAACCTTACAAAGAACCGATTGTGTTCCCATCTCATGGGGTTCAAGAATATATTTTAGTAGCCAGTTCGAGAGTTGTCATTGGGAATGCGGAAAAAAGTACCTTTGATCCCGGACACAGCGCGATTTTAAATGTCGGCATGAGAGGTCTAGTTAAAAATTCCCTGGTTTAACAGTTTTCCTCTTTTTTCCTCACAGGCGCCTAAAGATCTACCAAATCATCCACTAGGATCTACTTGTAGATCGGGATCGACTGGTTGCCGACCCCTGGTCTAGAGGATAGTAGTTGTTGGGCGCTACTCTGGGTCACATAAACTCGTATTACTTTTTGTTCGCGGTGTTTGTATATACCACCGAGCACTCTGAATGAACGCACGTAATTGCACTATGTCAACGAGTGGGAAAGATGACATAAATACGTTGGCAGGAGTGATGTATGCTTAGTTACGTAGTCTTTGGGCGTAGAGTCTCGCAGTGGTTAGATGTGTCCACCACACATGTGATGTTTGTGATCATTTTTCTCCCAGATGAATAAATATTCGTGTGTCCAGTATTGAATGTGGACGGTAGGACGAAAGTGTTTGTAACAGTGAGGATATAGAAATCTATGATCTGGTCATATATTTGTGTGATGCTCATCAAATATGCATAAGTGAGTTAGCAAATGTTTTTGACCGTCTGGACAGTCGGCAACGTCTGATTATTAACATTTTCCTTGTGCTGAGAGTTGGGTTTTCCCTCGCAAGCGGAGCATACTCAATTCAGATAACAAATCCCATCACCAAAAAAAACAAATCCCCACCAACCACTCAACATTAATGGGGGCCAAGTCATGATTTGAGCCCGGGATCTCTCTCTCGAAAAAAATGGAGTAATAGGATTTTATGTGCCCCAGAGCGGCTGCCAACAGTAGTACAGGGCACTTCCTTCTCAAATGTAAAAAAATATATATATATGAACAAAGGATTCCACAATGATAATATTTACAGCCATGTCACTGTCTTAAAACTTGGAACAGGTCTTAAAAAATGGGTTGCTTAAAGAAATATTTAATAAAATATAACTAAAGCAAACCCTTCTATATGTCAGGTTATAAAGGCATAATAGGAATATTAATATATAATAATGTACAATGAAATAAGCGTCTATTTATTCAGAAATAAGTTATGAGCAGGTTAAATAAAGCAAAATTAAATATATTATGTAATATAAAAAATGAACGCAAACATAGCATGTATAATCGAATTTATGGAATAAAAATATAATATAACCTTGACGTTCACGCCCTCTGCACGTTGGCACATCACGCACGCGTGCACACACAGAAACACACAATTGTTTCATTTATTTAGTTAGTTACTTTCAAGAAAGACAGCAAGTGCGAATATTTAAGACTAAAAATACTGCATGGACCTGGAAAAGACTTGGTCATTGTGACAAAACGTCTGAACATGCTCTTTTGTGTGATCTTTCGCACCATCAGCCCTCCGGCAGTATCCTTTCTTTTTCTTCATTTTTCTCACTCATCGTTTTTATTTGGCATAAATCATGCCGTTTCATTCGTTATTTTTACTATTTTGCTCTATGCTGGACATAGCATGGTGAAGTCTCCAACACGCCACCCCCCTATTGCAGTATTTGCTACGGGAGTAATTCGTATCTTATTGTTTACCACTCCTCAGACGTATTATCGTAACAATACCCAGTCGCCAGATCGGTCACCCGATTATCTCTTTGAATCCGTCTGACCACCTGTGGAAACGTGTCCATCAAACGTTTGACCCCCATTGGAAAGCTGTTGATCGTGTTGACACAAGCCTGTATCGTGCGTACGATGAAAGAAGACAACACTGTCTGACCAGACATCTGTCTGGCGGAGAAACACAGATAAAGGGGATAATTAGATAATCTGTAGAGACCGACATCTGGGCGGAAAACATTACCCCAGGAAAACACGGTCACAATATTGTGATAGACAAAGGTGCGCCGGAAGTCTTATGTAACGATATGACATCACTGTTGTAAGAGGCCACGCGTGTATATTAAATTTAATATTTTCAAATACGCGTGGGATGAGTAATGATAAACTTCCCCACCCAAACAGTGCTACATAGAGTTGATTGGTTTGCCAGAATCTACAATGAATTGATTGGAACATTCGGCAGAAACACAGCTGGGATCTGAAACTAAGGAGTGTGAGATACACTGTAGAAATAAGACACAGAACAGCACAGACTGCATCGCAGCGTCAACTAAACACCTCCTACAAGCCAGAGGAAAGAGGATATGACTTATCATTCCACAACTATAAGTACCAGATCGAATATTGGGCAACTTTGGAATTTACAAGTAAACCCGCAATTTTAATACAAGACTGGAAACTTGGGAATTTTATCACAAGTCAGAGAGGAATTCTAACCACAGTTTTCCTAGGCCAGGAATTTGCAGAACCCCTGCCGTCAGAGGAATTAACATATTTCCAGACCTAAGTGATCTCGAAGCTCTAATACAGAGCTGTGTCCATTCTAAATCTGTGCCAGGAGAAGTGTGCATTCCCAAAAATTTGGGGCAAGTGTAAAAAAATTATTTACTAATGTAAATTTTACAGGTTTCTTGCTAAGTGGTTACATACGAGGCTGGCAACCTCAACATATTAAAATAGTATATGCATGAACCACTACTGCAAGAGCTGGTGATTGTTTCTGACTAGTCGTGTGGGGAAACCCGACAGCAGAGACGACCCCAGAACTCAGACGGGTGCAAGGATGAGTAATGAGTGATGATTACACCACATGTGCCTAAAGTGTATAGAATCATGTTGTGAGACTTATATACCTTTTTAAATTGTAATTTAGGCAGATCATTATTCACGCACTCCAGGCGCAATTTCCTAGTTGAAACCCAGAGGGATATTAGTGAATTTTCATCATATTCCCTGAGTTACATTGTGTGCTCAGGAATTTAATTCTTCTGAGAGGTTAACATTGGTGGGTGGAGCGCATGATAATGGACCTGTTAGTCTGCGGAGAACAAATGTACACAGCAGAAAGCATTTGTTTTTTTTTTTTTCTATTTGTCACAGTTCGTGGTTACAAGACATCAGACTTAAGTACTGAAGTTCCTACGCCACTAGTGTGAGAGAAGACATATACATTTAAGGCGTGTGCAATCCATATGAGCTGTTTAAGAAATGGCATGTTTTTATTATTACTACCCTTTTTATTATGATTGATAAATTGTCATGATCTGGATTATGAAATTAACGACTTTTTTCAGTAAACAAGAAAATTGGATTTGGGCTTGGCAATAAACAGTTGCACGTTATAGAGAATTTAACTAGGGCAAGGGAGAAAATACTGCTCTGTGCAAAGACTCTTTCTTATATCTAGACATACACAGTTCTGACAATGACTTCTAGCTGCGGCATTCTGTTCATGATTGTGCAGGTTTTATTTAGTTGGAACCAATTATCAGTTATCAGCACAGCGTTTTTAGAGTTACAAGATAAAGATATTAGCAGGTAATTCAAAGTGAATGCTAACATTAATATTAAATATTACAGCAATTGCATAACGCCAACATACTTGTAACTCAATGATTAATATAAGTTTAACATACCCTTCAGACACAGTATTATGGATCTGAGCTTATCACTAATGCAAATCTGCTCACAAACAGGTTAACATTGCTGTTCTCAGCTATGGCTGTGGTTATGTGGCTTCGACAAGCGTGTGTCTGTCCGCTGGACGTCTTTTCAGCTATGAGTAAAATTTTGAGTCCATATTTCTGAAATAGGAATCGCTATCGACTTTTTGGTTAAAAAGTAGAATTAATAAATCACGTAATAGATCACGGAAACAAAACAAAAATTAAAAAGAACCAATATATTGACCAAGCATTTCTTTGTTTTTTGGGGGTTTTTTTAAAGCAGTAATATCAGTATCAAGAGATGGTGCTTCGATAAAGCTGTCTCCAGCCGGTACTGGAATGTTTGTAAGCTTGGGAAATACAGATCAAAGCAATCTTCTCACAACAATATTTCTCTCCGTTTGTTCAACCGGTTCTCAGTGTCTGCATTGTTTCCTCCTGTTGTCTAGTTTTACTTGGCTGCTTGTGATTTCAGATGCAAATGAAAATTCTATCATAGCATAAACAAAAGAATCTTAATGAAGATATATATATTGCGTGTCTGAGTGCTATATACCAATGATGTACCAAAAGATAAGTTACACGAATTTATTTATTGTTTTTTTTTTTAGTATCAGAAGTATTATTTGTCTTTTTCCCTATCTTTTGGTATTATTTGTCTTTTTCCCTATCTTTTGGCCGTTACGTCAGTGCTTTATTCTATTGATTTATCAAAAGTGTCCGTTACAGTGTTACAAAGCTTATTTTCAAACCCATCTAATTTCAAACTGATTTTTAAAACTCATTTCAACTATGCCTTATCATTCTAGCTAGTATCTATATTTAAAAAAAAAATATTGTTCTGGTGTCTGAGAATGTATCCTTACTAACTTTTCTATTCTCTACTGGACTATTTAGACATGATGTGCTATTTGCCACCTATCTCAGTACTGTTCTATTTTCGGCGTTTCCATCTGTGCGTTTACATCTGTCATTTTAAAGTTAAAGATAGGAACTACTGATGAGTGTAAATGTAGGAACTACTGATGAGTGTAAATGTAGGAACTACTGATGAGTGTAAATGTAGGAACTACTGATGAGTGTAAATGTAGGAACTACTGATGAGTGTAAATGTGACACTGACATAATGACCGCTGAACATCTACTTCAAAGGTGCACAACTTATGAGAAACAGAAGAAGCGCATATGACCATCACCAGTACCATTCCTAGAAAAGCTCTACAGAGATGTGAACAGCCTCAGACTGACCACAGCTTTCTTTGAACATATTCAAGTTGATGTCTGAGGGTGAACGAAAAAGATGAATCTCTCATCACCTACTTAATGCCTCGCCTAGATGCTTTGTCTAGTGTACCATGAAATTTATCAAACAGCTCTTGTTTGGTAGCTGCGTCTGCACGTTTGTTTGGAACTAACACTGAATGGTGATAGCCCTTTAACATTGGTTTAGAAGTGACCCTGACACCATCACAAGAACAAATTTGCTTGGACCTGAGAGGGAAGGTGAAAGAGAGACCGATCACACCATACCTGGCTAACTTTGAGACGAATATAGAGGCCGAGACGAAAAACATGAGCCAGAGTTGGGGCATCCTACGAAGAAGCAAAGTTGAGAGAGTTTGTAGCCACCCCACAAGACCATCACTAGACGTGATAGTCACTGATTGTTTTGTTAGTCTGTCGCTAAGGACCCAAGAAGAATAGGGCAACTAATGATCCAAGAAGAATAGAGCCACTAATGATCCAAGATTAGAGCCACTAATGATCCAAGAAGACGAGAGCCACTAATGATCCAAGAATAGAGCCACTAATGATCCAAGAATAGAGCCACTAATGATCCTAGAATAGGGCCACTAATGATCCAAGAATAGAGCCACTAATGATCCTAGAATAGGGCCACTAATGATCCAAGAATAGAGCCACTAATGATCCTAGAATAGAGCCACTAATGATCCTAGAATAGGGCCACTAATGATCCAAGAATATAGCCACTAATGATCCTAGAATAGAGCCACTAATGATCCAAGAATAGAGCCACTAATGATCCTAGAATAGGGCCACTAATGATCCAAGAATAGAGCCACTAATGATCCAAGAATAGAGCCTCTAATGATCCAAGAATAGAGCCACTAATGATCCTAGAATAGTGCCACTAATGATCCTAGAATAGGGCCACTAATGATCCAAGAATAGAGCCACTAATGATCCAAGAATAGAGCCACTAATGATCCAAGAATAGAGCCACTAATGATCCTAGAATAGGGCCACTAATGATCCTAGAATAGGGCCACTTATGATCCAAGAATAGAGCCACTAATGATCCAAGAATAGGGCCACTAATGATCCTAGAATAGGGCCACTAATGATCCTAGAATAGGGCCACTAATGATCCAAGAATAGAGCCACTAATGATCCAAGAATAGAGCCACTAATGATCCAAGAATAGGGCCACTAATGATCCTAGAATAGGGCCACTAATGATCCAAGAATAGAGCCACTAATGCTCCAAGAAGAATAGGGCCACTAATGATCCAAGAATAGAGCCACTAATGATCCAAGAAAAGAGCTACTAATGATCCAAGAATAGGGCCACTAATGATCCTAGAATAGAGCCACTAATGATCCAAGAATAGAGCAACTAATGATCCAAGAATAGAGCCACTAATGATCCAAGAATAGAGCCACTAATGATCCTAGAATAGGACCACTAATGATCCTAGAATAGGGCCACTAATGATCCAAGAATAGGGCCACTAATGATCCACGAATAGCGCCACTAATGATCCTAGAATAGGGCCACTAATGATCCTAGAATAGGGCCACTAATGATCCAAGAATAGAGCCACTAATGATCCAAGAATAGGGCCACTAATGATCCTAGAATAGGGCCACTAATGATCCAAGAATAGAGCCACTAATGATCCAAGAATAGAGCCACTAATGATCCAAGAATAGAGCCACTAATGATCCAAGAATAGAGCCACTAATGATCCAAGAAGACGAGAGCCACTAATGATCCAAGAATAGAGCCACTAATGATCCAAGAAGAATAGAGCCACTAATGATCCAAGAATAGAGCCACTAATGATCCAAGAATATTGCCACTAATGATCCAAGAATAGAGCCACTAATGATCCAAGAATAGAGCCACTAATGATCCAAGAATAGAGCCACTAATGATCCAAGAATAGAGCCACTAATGATCCAAGAATAGGGCCACTAATGATCCAAGAATAGCGCCACTAATGATCCAAGAAGAACAGGGCCACTAATGATCCAAGAATAGAGCCACTAATGATCCAAGAATAGAGCCACTAATGATCCAAGAAGACGAGAGCCACTAATGATCCAAGAAGAATAGGGCCACTAATGATCCAAGAATAGAGCTACTAATGATCCAAGAATAGAGCCACTAATGATCCAAGAATAGAGCCACTAATGATCTAAGAGTAGAGCCACTAATGATCCAAGAAGACGAGGGCCACTAATGATTCAAGAATATGGCCACTAATGATCCAAGAATAGGGCCACTAATGATCAAAGAAGAATAGGGCCACTAATGATCCAAGAATAGGGCCACTAATGATCCAAGAATAGAGCCACTAATGATCCAAGAAGAATAGAGCCACTAATGATCCAAGAATAGGGCCACTAATGATCCAAGAATAGAGCCACTAATGATCCAAGAAGAATAGAGCCACTAATGATCCAAGAATAGTGCCACTAATGATCCAATAATAGGGCCACTAATGATCCAAGAATAGGGCCACTAATGATCCAAGAATAGAGCCACTAATGATCCAAGAAGAATAGAGCCACTAATGATCCAAGAATAGAGCCACTAATGATCCAAGAAGAATAGAGCCACTAATGATCCAAGAATAGTGCCACTAATGATCCAATAATAGGGCCACTAATGATCCAAGAATAGGGCCACTAATGATCCAAGAAGAATAGAGCCACTAATGATCCAAGAATAGAGCCACTAATGATCCAAGAATAGTGCCACTAATGATCCAATAATAGGGCCACTAATGATCCAAGAATAGGGCCACTAATGATCCAAGAATAGAGCCACTAATGATCCAAGAATAGAGCCACTAATGATCCAAGAATAGAGCCACTAATGATCCAAGAAGAATAGAGCCACTAATGATCCAAGAATAGTGCCACTAATGATCCAAGAATAGGGCCACTAATGATCCAAGAATAGGGCCACTAATGATCCAAGAATAGAGCCACTAATGATCCAAGAATAGAGCCACTAATGATCCAAGAATAGAGCCACTAATGATCCAAGAATAGTGCCACTAATGATCCAAGAATAGTGCCACTAATGATCCAAGAATAGGGCCACTAATGATCCAAGAATAGAGCCACTAATGATCCAAGAATAGAGCCACTAATGATCCAAGAAGAATAGAGCCACTAATGATCCAAGAATAGTGCCACTAATGATCCAATAATAGGGCCACTAATGATCCAAGAATAGGGCCACTAATGATCCAAGAAGAATAGAGCCACTAATGATCCAAGAATAGAGCCACTAATGATCCAAGAATAGTGCCACTAATGATCCAAGAATAGAGCCACTAATGATCCAAGAAGAATAGAGCCACTAATGATCCAAGAATAGTGCCACTAATGATCCAAGAATAGAGCCACTAATGATCCAAGAAGAATAGAGCCACTAATGATCCAAGAATAGAGCCACTAATGATCCAAGAATAGTGCCACTAATGATCCAAGAATAGTGCCACTAATGATCCAAGAAGAATAGAGCCACTAATGATCCAAGAATAGTGCCACTAATGATCCAAGAAGAATAGAGCCACTAATGATCCAAGAATAGAGCCACTAATGATCCAAGAATAGAGCCACTAATGATCCAAGAAGAATAGAGCCACTAATGATCCAAGAATAGTGCCACTAATGATCCAATAATAGGGCCACTAATGATCCAATAATAGGGCCACTAATGATCCAAGAAGAATAGAGCCACTAATGATCCAAGAATAGAGCCACTAATGATCCAAGAATAGAGCCACTAATGATCCAAGAAGAATAGAGCCACTAATGATCCAAGAATAGTGCCACTAATGATCCAAGAATAGTGCCACTAATGATCCAAGAATAGTGCCACTAATGATCCAAGAATAGAGCCACTAATGATCCAAGAAGAATAGAGCCACTAATGATCCAAGAATAGTGCCACTAATGATCCAATAATAGGGCCACTAATGATCCAAGAAGAATAGAGCCACTAATGATCCAAGAATAGAGCCACTAATGATCCAAGAATAGTGCCACTAATGATCCAATAATAGGGCCACTAATGATCCAAGAATAGGGCCACTAATGATCCAAGAAGAATAGAGCCACTAATGATCCAAGAATAGAGCCACTAATGATCCAAGAATAGAGCCACTAATGATCCAAGAAGAATAGAGCCACTAATGATCCAATAATAGTGCCACTAATTATCCAATAATAGGGCCACTAATGACCCAAGAATAGGGCCACTAATGATCCAATAATAGTGCCACTAATGATCCAAGAATAGGGCCACTAATGATCCAATAATAGGGCCACTAATGATCCAAGAATAGGGCCACTAATGATCCAATAATAGGGCCACTAATGATCCAAGAATAGGGCCACTAATGATCCAAGAAGAATAGGGCCACTAATGATCCAAGAAAGAATAGAGCCACTAATGATCCAAGAATAGAGCCACTAATGATCCAAGAATAGGGCCACTAATGATCCAAGAATAGTGCCACTAATGATCCAAGAATAGGGCCACTAATGATCCAAGAATAGAGCCACTAATGATCCAAGAATAGGGCCACTAATGATCCAAGAATAGTGCCACTAATGATCCAAGAAGAATTGGGCCGCTAATGATCCAAGAATAGGGCCGCTAATGATCCAAGAATAGGGCCACTAATGATCCAAGAAGAATTGGGCCGCTAATGATCCAAGAATAGAGCCACTAATGATCCAAGAATAGGGCCACTAATGATCCAAGAATAGTGCCACTAATGATCCAAGAAGAATTGGGCCGCTAATGATCCAAGAATAGGGCCACTAATGATCCAAGAAGAATAGGGCCACTAATGATCCAAGAAGAATTGGGCCGCTAATGATCCAAGAATAGAGCCACTAATGATCCAAGAATAGGGCCACTAATGATCCAAGAAGAATTGGGCCGCTAATGATCCAAGAATAGAGCCACTAATGATCCAAGAATAGGGCCACTAATGATCCAAGAATAGGGCCACTAATGATCCAAGAAGAATAGGGCCACTAATGATCCAAGAAGAATTGGGCCGCTAATGATCCAAGAATAGAGCCACTAATGATCCAAGAATAGGGCCACTAATGATCCAATAATAGTGCCACTAATGATCCAAGAATAGGGCCACTAATGATCCAATAATAGGGCCACTAATGATCCAAGAATAGGGCCACTAATGATCCAATAATAGGGCCACTAATGATCCAAGAATAGGGCCACTAATGATCCAAGAAGAATAGGGCCACTAATGATCCAAGAAGAATTGGGCCGCTAATGATCCAAGAATAGAGCCACTAATGATCCAAGAATAGGGCCACTAATGATCCAAGAATAGAGCCACTAATGATCCAAGAATAGAGCCACTAATGATCCAAGAATAGAGCCACTAATGATCCAAGAATAGGGCTACTAATGATCCAAGAATAGAGCCACTAATGATCCAAGAATAGAGCCACTAATGATCCAAGAATAGAGCCACTAATAATCCAAGAAGAATAGAGCCACTAATGATCCAAGAATAGTGCCACTAATGATCCAAGAATAGAGCCACTAATGATCCAAGAAGAATAGAGCCACTAATGATCCAAGAATAGAGCCACTTATGATCCAAGAAGAATAGAGCCACTAATGATCCAAGAATAGGGCCACTAAAGATCCAAGAATAGTGCCACTAATGATCCAAGAACAGGGCCACTAATGATCCAAGAATAGAGCCACTAATGATCCAAGAATAGAGCCACTAATAATCCAAGAAGAATAGAGCCACTAATGATCCAAGAATAGTGCCACTAATGATCCAAGAATAGAGCCACTAATGATCCAAGAAGAATAGAGCCACTAATGATCCAAGAATAGAGCCACTTATGATCCAAGAAGAATAGAGCCACTAATGATCCAAGAATAGGGCCACTAATGATCCAAGAATAGAGCCACTAATGATCCAAGAATAGGGCCACTAATGATCCAAGAATAGAGCCACTAATGATCCAAGAATAGAGCCACTAATGATCCAAGAATAGAGCCACTAATGATCCAAGAAGAATAGAGCCACTAATGATCCAAGAATAGTGCCACTAATGATCCAATAATAGGGCCACTAATGATCCAAGAATTGAGCCGCTAATGATCCAAGAAGAAGAAGAAGATGCTCACTTTGGTTTGGGGTATTACTGTAATAACTATTTTGTGTAATTCACATTTCCTTGTGTCAGTGCATTAAGTGCTGACGACGATATACATCATAAAGGAGATGTTCTATCAGCTCATGTTATTTTTCTTTGTGCATGTTCAGTGCCCTGTTTCCGGCTCTTTACAGTTATGTCTCAGAGAGACTCAAGATGCTCATTTTGTATCCTTCCATCTACTTCATCACTGTTTGACCTGAACCTTTTTTTGAATTATTCGTCCTCATTTGATTTATCGGCGGTCTGCCACCAGCATTAGGCTTTCATGAGGTCGTGACATGAGACACGATTGTGAGGATACTTCCGGAATTGTGTAGTAAGTTCGATATACTTGAAGCTCATTGAACAAGCTTTTCAGTGCTTGGGTTGTTACTTTTAACATAACACTCTACCAAGTGTGCTACTAAACTCTCATTTCCCCCACAGTTTTGCCTTGGTTGAACCTGCCATGAACATACTCCTCCTGTCGTGATAGACCATGACATCTACGCGCCCCCACACATGGGCACCACACCAAGGTGGAACTCACAGGGCGAGTGATCTGGGTTTCAGTAAACTTTACTTCAAAAGTTCAAGTGCCGACTTTCTGCCTGTAGAAAGAATTGGAACTGACATAGATATACGCTTATCAATAAAAAATGAAATTTGCACGACCCAGTATACGGGCTCGGGGGAAGGGGGAGGGGATCTCTGGAGGGACAAAGAAAAAATGAGCCTACTGCTCCATCAGGCATGTCTGCGAGACTACTAATGTGAGGTTGTGTGTGGGGCTGGCAACCTTATCATGTAAAACAAATTACCACAGAAACCATTACTGCAAGAGCATGTGCATGCTCGGTGTAGGTTTCCTGCAAGGAGGTGTCGTATATTTTCGATAGGGTAATTAAGATCAATTTTGGCCCCTTCTGAATAGGACTAGAACAGGTGATAGCTCAGAGAGAGATAAGGTAAAGAAATAGATTTTTCACAAGTGAAATGTAAAAATCTGTCCCTAGATTTGAGAGATAATCAATCCAGCCTATCGATTACGACTGAGATTTTTAGATCAGACAGTTTCCCTATATATATATATATATATATATATATATATATATATATATATATATATATATATATATATATATATATATATATATATATATATATATATATATATATATATATATTGTTGAGGACTGTCTTGCGGCTTGCAGGCATGTGGATTGTGGCCACATTCCACATGCGTGCACCACTAGACACCTCAAATAAACTAAGACCAGAAATCGCGCAAATCAATGTATGACGCGTCTAGCTTGGTTACATTCTAGTCTATGTGTGGCCATTGAGCCTAACGGCAGTGTTGGAATGTGTGGTAAACCCACTTAAGGATCGTGTTTGAATATGTGGCACAGCCACTGATTATATATATATATGTGGAACGGTAGATCCACTGGAAAGTGTAAGATAGCGTAATGATCCGTATCGAAGTTGATTATAGGACCAGGTAGAGTCCGTATTAGAATCGCGAACCAAGCAGATTACGTTCACCTTGAACTTATATATATGGCAGTTAAAGCCTGGCGATGCAAGCCAAAGATGTTGATTAATGATACATAGACAGGATCTATGGATTTACAGATAATGTACTCACTAGTATTGTGAAGGAATAATAATTCTAAGGATCGGATTCGTTAAGAGTTGGTTGCACACTCTATTACGCTATAAACTTAACGGTTAACCCAGACGAGCTAGGTCTGTGAGAGGAACAATTGTGTAGAGCTCAGAACTATGATGAAGCCAATTTAAATGTGTGAAATGATGTTGCACCCCATTGTGTAAAAGGATATATTAAAATTGTTCAGTCGTCCATGGAACTTGTTGGTTGCCTGAATTATACAAGTTCTCACTCTGTGCTGTGACTGTCATTAATCCTTGCAAGGTCAGTCCAGATTATCACAGGTATTTTCTAAGACTAACTATAATCTAACCAACACTGCGGAAGAATTAATATACGATAACGACACTGAATATAATAATAATTTAATCACACCACAATGGCTTAAAACTGCACTCGAACTAGAAATCTGGAATTAGAATAGATGAATTATAATATCTGAAATATTGACAAGCAACCCAATAAACTCACGTCCAACGGTGCTGAATCTTTTAATAACATCTAGCAAGAAAAGATACAGCGGGAGACCGTAACATACTGGTGTCAGGAAGTGTTCGGACAATTTTCAGAATTCATCTTTTCCGTTACCCAATTGAACGAACTAATGTTCATGAATCAGGCTTCAAGTTGGGAAGATTCTAGTGGAAACAACTTCAAGATCAATTCAGTTCGTCACAGGCAAAGTAACAGTGGAAATTGAACAGTTCAAGAAAGTCTCATTCAAGGCGCAAGTCCAAACTGGCAACTCAAATTTACACATCAAGTTACGAAGGTCAAGGTCGATTCATCCCTACAATTAACGGTCGCTGAGTCGCTGAATCAAATCGATCGGATGTCACTCAATTTTAGATCCTGAACCATCACATAGAACCAGAAAGACAATTCATACACTTGTTAAACCTCCAGAGCAACCGGGGAAGTATTTCAACAGAATTTCGTTCAATATCACGTTTGAAAATCTTCGTTCAACCGTTCAAGTCTGCTTCTCTGTGAAAACAAGTCTGAACAGCTGAGAGCATCTTGTTTATTTTCGGGATCACTATGGCATGACCACATGAAGATAAGTTCTTGTCTAAATTAGAGCTTTCGACTAGATTGTGTTGTCCAGTTGGCTAGCTTTGGTCTTCAATTCTTCCTCCACTGTCACTTGTCTGTCTTACTTTGCAGTCCTAGTTTTATCATTACGTGTTTACTGGCAATGTATTTTATGTAACTTCGCGGGAGGATGGTTAGGGCTTATCATTGCTTCTATATTCCTTTGGAAGATTTAAGCAATTTTAACGACTTTTAAGGATAATTGCTTATATTTGCTTACTGAGGATCTAACTGATTATTAATTTTTCTTTTAAGTTAGGAAATAAATGTTTCTTCAGTAAGCCATATAACCACTTTGCTTGTGCTAGTTGTGACGTCACGTGCCTACGTCATTTAATTTAAATAAATTACTTTCCGTTTTGTGTCACTATTTTATTCGTTTGTGATCTAAAAATCTCTCTGTCTCAATGTTAGTTTAGGACGACTTGTATCGTAAAATTTTTGTAATGTTACTTTAAACATTTTATTTCTCTAATTACACTGACTAACAAAAAAAAACTTTTTTTTTCTTTCTCTAACATTTCTATGTTTTTCTGGTCAATTTTAATGCGCTGTTTTTAAATCTGCAAACCGTTTTTCTCTATCAGGTCGGGATCTCTAGAAATACGCAATTGACGTTTTTTAACAACGCATACAGTATTACAACATCATTCGTACAAGAAGTATAACAGTTATGTAGGCTTGAATTTCTTTGCAGTCGACTTTCGTCGGTGAATGGCATGTGGTACATCGCGATGAAGCATCCAACAATAATCGGCAAGCATGGTCACACTCCACCATCCTTGATAACGTGACTCCATTACGGCGATATCTTGATGGAATCGTTCTCCATGTTCATCGCTGAATTCGCCAAGGTTGTCAGGGAAAAAGTTAAGATGCGAATCGAGCAAATGGATTTTGAGGGACATCATACAGCCCATAATTCTGTATGCATCTATGCACTGCTTAACAATATGCAACATAGTCGACAGATTTGTGATTTTCCAGAAAGTTATCGACGATCGATTTGAATGCCATCCATGCGCGAAGTTCACTACCATGTAACAAGTTCTCGAATTGTTTGTCTGCAATAACTTTCCTAATCTGAGGTCCTACAAAGATACCTTCCTTTATCTTTGCATCGCTAACTTGCGCAAACTTTTCTCGAAGATAAGTGAAAGCTTTGCTCGTTTTATCTAACGCTTTTACAAAATTCTTCATGAGCCCCAACTTTATATGTAACAGTGGTAAAATGAAGCTGTCTTTGTTAACTAATGGCTCGCGTATTACATTTTTATGCCCGAGCTGCATACGATCCAGGATAGGCCACACCTTTCTTGCATAATGTTCCTGTCTGTTGCGGATGTCCCATTCACATCGGAAGCAACAAAATTTAGTATACCCAGTCTGCATGCCCGTGAGAATTGCAATGACCTTTAGGTCTCCACAAATCCGCCATTGGTAGTCATTGTACTTTATTTTTTTTCCAAACGTATAGCCATATTGTCATAAGTTTCTTTCATATGAACAGAGTAGGCGACTGGAATTGATGAAAAAAAAATTTCTGTTATGCAATAACACGGCTTTTAGACTAGTCTTGGAAGAATCGATGAAAAATCGCCATTCGTTGACTATGTGCTCATGACCGTTTACATCTTTGCAATAGCAAATGTCATCACCCATCTCAAAGTATTGAACAAGTTCTCTGTGTCTATGACGAAATTTAGATATCGGAGTATTGGGCGCTAAAAGATTTCATTCTTTGAGTCGCGAACCGAGTAATTCCGCTTGTCCTTTGGTAAGAGCGAGATCACGTATTAGATCTGAAAGTTCTGAATGGTTAAATAAGTAAACACCATCATTCACCGGTATGTAATCTGAGTCAGAATTAGTTTCTAAAGCAGGTAAACTATCACTTTCTGATGGTGCATTTACGTCCAACGGATATTGTTCTGGTGGTACTTGGATCGGACACGTGATTGGATCATGAGGCACTGGTTTCGAAACCGATTCAATATTTGGATAAACCACAGACTTTCTAGTTTTAGAAGTGAAACCATGGATATTTGTCAAGCAGAAGTAACAATCAGTAGTGTGATTTGTATGTTCACGCCATATTACTGGCACTCCAAAAGGCATCGACTTATGCTTCGGCGATTTTCGTAACCAACCTGCCAATGTATCGAACAAACTGCATTTGGCTTCCAAGATTTATTTGCATCATCAACTTTCGAATCGAAATAAAGTTCATATGCTTTCTTGAGTAATGGTGTAATGTTTTTTCTGGTCAACACGATCGGTAAAATATCCGCACACGTAACAGAACAGATCAGCCGAATTTCTACAACTTCTAGAAGCCATATTTTGCTCAGAATTATTTCAAAATACAGTAACTATTTGAAAAATCGCGTAACATATGTCATGCATCTTTTAGCAGTATAAAAAGTAGAATTATGTTGCTTTTTATTAATTTTTAATAAGCTATATAGTAAAAATGAAACGGAGCAAATAACGGTTTCTCAAAAATATATTTATTCACAAATATCTTAAGAACCCGACGTGATAGAGATAAACGGATTTCAGATTTGAAATCAGCGCAAGAAACTGACCTAAGAACACTTATTCTTATATAAGAAAGAAAAATGTTGTTTGTCAGTGTTATTATGTCTAGTACTTACTTAGTTTCTTTTTATCTGTTTCATTGCGTCGTATAAGTGAATATATCATTTCATTTGCTTGTTCCATCCATTGTTTATCGTTACCTGTTCTTGTCTCTGGCTATAGTAAATATCATAGTTACTTTGAATTAATTAAGCTCACATATTCATAGTATATTTATTGATAAATAATACACTTATATAAGTTATTGAGAAACGTAGCACCATGTCTACATTGGAAGAGTTTATTAAAATAGGACAAAGTCTGGGTAAATCAGGTTCTGATTTGCAGACTTATGCTGAAACGAGACATGAAAAGCACTTATCGCAACAGGAAAGAATTGAGCAACGGGAACTTAAAAAGTTGGAACTGGCGCAAAAAGATAAAGAAATGGCTCAAAAAGAGAAAGAAATGGCTCAAAAGGATAAAGAAATTGCTCAACAAGAAAAAGATAGAGAATTACAGAAAGAACTTAAGGAGAAAGAATTAGCTCAAAAAGATAAGGAAATAGCTCAACAAGAAAAGGAGAGAGAATTGGATAGAGAAAAAATGCAAATAAGAAGAATGGAACTACTTCAATTAGACCAAGAACATAAACATGCTATTGAGCTTGAGACTTTAAGATTAAATGCTGAGAAAGAAAAGGCTATTGAATTGGCGAGGTTGCAATCAGAACAATCCAGACCTTCAGCTAATCCAAATGTATTTTATCCAAAATTGAAGATGCCACATTTCGACCAGTCTAGAGATTGCGTCGATTCGTTCATATCAAGATTTATTATGAAAGTTACAGGTTTGAACATACCAAAGGAAAGATGGAGTAGTCTTTTGGTTGATTTTTTGACCGGGGACTCACTCAAGGTTTTCATGAATCTAGATGAGCAAAGCAGAAACGATTTTGATGTCGTGAAAGAAGTACTTCTTAGGCGGTTCCAGTTAACTGAATCTGGATTCCGAGAACGTTTCCATATGGCTAAGCCTAGTAAGGACGCTGACTTTGGTGAATTTATTGCTTCCATTAAACATTATTTCAATAGATGGATAGAATTATCAGGTATTACCAAATCATATGAGGGGTTAATGGATCTCATGCTACGTGATAAGGTGCTATCCTCATGCAGTCACGATTTAGAATCATTCTTACAAGAAAGACACCCTAACTCTATTTCAGAATATGAAAAATATGGTAGACAGTTTGTCACGGCACATCCGAATAAGGATGTCCATCGATCTGGTCCACGAGATCCTATGCCTACGTGCGCAGCGCTCCAAGATCACAGATCTTATGATCACCGACCTAGATCACATAGCACGGACGGTCGATATCGTACACAATTTCGTCATGAATATCGGGGGTCTTATAACTTCCCTCGCTATCGATCACCGTCAAGATTCTATCGTCGGAGTTATCGAGGTTATTCACCTCATGATCGTGGAGGCCACAAAGGCAGGGGTCGTGATGATTATCACAAAGACTATTACAGGGATTATAATGATCATGGATCATCATATAAAAGGAATGATGATAATAATGATTCATCAAATTTTTATTATAAAACAAAATCAGGCAAAAAGAGGGCAAATCATTTCAGATCATCTTCAAAGAATAATGACAAACATGGTCATGCTAATGCATGTACTACCAAAAGAGATCATGAGAATGATGATAACAAACATGCGAATGCATGCAGCATATTGGATGACTCTTGTTATGTTTGTCAATCACATCCTATATCAGAGAGGAAAAATACGCTTCGTTGTGGTCATACAATGTCTTCTATGTCTGCTTGTGAGAATTTGGGACGTCTCACATACCACAAGGCATATTTATACGGAAAGGAAGTAAGAGTTTTACGTGACACCGGCTCTACTACTGTCGGCATACAACACTCGCTTATTGAGCCATCTGCATTTACGGGTAAAACTGTTAAATGCATCACATTTGGTGGTAATATTGAAGAATATCCAATAGCGCATGTCTATATCGATACACCGTTTTATACAGGTATGGTGTATGCTTGTGGGTTAAGAGCTCCCGTGTCTGAGATAATCTTAGGTAACATACCTGGAGTTAGAAATTGTACTCCACAGGAGATTACGAAATGGGTTGAATCTCATCCATTGGTGGCAAATGCTGTTGTCACTAGAGCACAACAGTTGGCTACAGATATGGCCACCCCACCTACACCTATTATAGATACAATTATGTCTCCCGACGTCGTTGCTGAAGCACCAGCGGCGTTTGCGGAAAAACAAAAAAATGATCCAAGTTTACAGCGTTTATTTGCGCTAGCGGAAAAAAAAGTTAGTAAACATACCAAATCAGCACAACATTGGTTTCAAATTAAGAAATCCATACTTACAAGATATTATGACAATGGTAGGTCAATTATTCATCAGATAGTTGTTCCAAAACAATTTAGACCTTTGGTGTTACAAACAGGGCATGACTCGCCCATGGCAGGGCACATGGGTATTAAAAGAACTTTATTTAGAGTCACATCGCAATTTTATTGGCCTGGTGTCAATAAGGACACAAAATTATATTGTAGGTCATGTACGACATGTCAAAGCACATCACGTAAGGGCAGATTCCACACGGCACCCTTACAGATCACGGATGTACCAGACAGACCATTTAAGAAAATAGCCATAGATATTATCGGTCCGTTATCTATTCCATCTAACAATGGGTTCCGATATATCTTAACCTGTGTAGATCTTTGTACACGGTGGCCGGAGGCTATACCTCTGAAAACAATCAATACTGCGTCGGTATCAGATGCATTGTTTTCAATTTTTTGTCGTATTGGTTTTCCTGAGGAAATTTTATCAGACAGAGGTTCACAATTCACCTCTAATATTATGAAAGAAGTGGAGTCGATGCTCTCCATTCACCATTCGTTTTCAAGTGCATATCATGCCCAAACGAACGGAGTTTGTGAACGTCTTAACGGTTCACTCAAACAGATTCTTCACAAGATCACTGAGGGATGTCCTCGGGACTGGGACAGGCTACTTTGTGCCGCTTTATTCGCGTATAGAGAGGTCCCCCACGAGAGCACTGGTTTTAGTCCATTCGAGCTCGTCTACGGCTCTAACCCTCGTGGCCCGATGATGATCTTGAAAAATTTACTGGTCGGATCATCAGTGGATGAATCCACTCGTACTAGTTACGAGCTGGTGATTGACCTTAGACAAAGAATCATTGATGCGTGTACATATGCATCCGAAAGCATTAAATCAGCAACACAAAAAGCTAGATTATTCCACAATCAAGGGAGAAGATTGCGATATTTTAATCCTGGGGAAAAAAAAATCTGGTTACTCCTACCCCATGAGGATAATAAACTGTTGGTTTCATGGCAGGGTCCATTTGTGATTATTAAACAAGTCACGGATGTTGACTATGCTATAAACGTAAGAGGAAAAATTAAAACGTTCCATGTCAATATGTTGAAATTGGCAGTGGAAAGACCACAAGAGTTAATTCCTATTATTGACTCTGTGTCTGAGTCTTCACCTCATATTTCTTCTTTTGCACTAGTCAATGAGGAAGACACTACGTCTTCAATTCCTTTACAGTTTACTTTACCATCTTTACAAGCTTCCGAATCTTGGAAGGATGTCACAATTTCTCCGACTTTGTCATCTTCACAACAAAGTCAAGTTAGGGAAATTCTTCTTTCTTTTAACGATGTACTTACTGACCTTCCAGGTCATACGTCTTTAATCTCTCATGACATCATTCTAACGGATGATCATCCTATTAAGTTAAGACCTTACCCTATTTCGTTACATCATAAAGACAGGGTTGAAAAGGAGCTAAAGGATATGATAAAATTAGGAGTTATATCTCCATCAGAATCTCCTTATGCTTTTCCGATGGTTATTGTGAAAAAGAAAGATGGGACGCTCCGTATTTGTATTGACTTCAGACGTCTTAACCGTATCACAATTACTGACGCTGAACCAATGCATTTGTTGGACGACCTACTTTCACAAGTTTCACAGGCCACATACTTTAGTAAACTAGATCTGTCTAAAGGCTACTGGCAGATACCACTCACTGAACATGCCAAACCTTTTACTGCCTTTACGACTCCATTTGGATTATTCCAATGGGATTACATGTGCTTCGGCCTTGTAAACGCACCTGCGACATTCGTGCGCATGATGCGCCGCCTTCTGGGCGATAGAAAAGATGTCATCACATACATCGATGACATCTGTCTATTTCACAATTCATGGGAAGATCATATTACTGGTTTGTCTTCTCTTCTCATTACACTACGACAACATGGTTTGACTGTAAGACCTTCTAAGGTCCAGATAGGTTGTCAGGAGATTACTTTCCTTGGTCACCGCATAGGTAACCATAGATTACACCCTGATGACAATACAGTCAAGCGCATACTGGAGATTGCCACTCCATCATCCAAGAAACAAGTAAGAAGTTTACTCGGGCTTCTTAACTATTACCATAAATTTATACCACGCTTCGCACAGATTTCTGCTCCTTTGTCCGGATTGTTGGCCAAAGGTAGTCCAAAAAAAAATATTATGGACACCGCAGTGCGAAGAAGCTCTGATTATGATAAAGAATTTATTTAAGAATCCTCCTATCCTGTTATTGCCAAACATACAGTTACCATTTTTGATTCAAACAGATGCATCCAGCTCCGGAATTGCAGGTTGTTTGCTTCAATGTTATGAAGGGATACTCCATCCATGCTTGTTTGTCTCACGCAAGCTTACCCCGGCGGAACAGAAATACGCCACAGGAGAGCGCGAACTGCTCGCGGTGGTGTGGTGCTTGGAAAAAACTATCTAAGTACTTGATAGGGCGAAAGTTCTTTATCTACACAGACCACAGTCCGCTCACGTTTATCACTTCGAGAACTATGAAAAACGCAAGGATTCACAGGTGGTTTCTTTTACTACAAGAATTCGCCTTTTCAATAATTCCGATTTCAGGAACTGATAATAACCTCGCGGACTTGTTATCAAGAAATTTCACGTCACAGGACTAAAATAACTTTCTTGTCTTGATGTTGACAATGGACATAATTTTATAATTGTTATTTCTAATTGGGAATATTAATTGCATTATTTCATTTTGACGTTAGATAACATTCATAGATTGTAGTCGGGCACATCTTCGCCACCACTCTCTCACGTGCCACGAGTGTCACGTTTGGGGAGCGGGGGGGATGATGTTGAGGACTGTCTTGCGGCTTGCAGGCATGTGGATTGTGGCCACATTCCACATGCGTGCACCACTAGACACCTCAAATAAACTAAGACCAGAAATCGCGCAAATCAATGTATGACGCGTCTAGCTTGGTTACATTCTAGTCTATGTGTGGCCATTGAGCCTAACGGCAGTGTTGGAATGTGTGGTAAAACCCACTTAAGGATCGTGTTTGAATATGTGGCACAGCCACTGATTATATATATATATGTGGAACGGTAGATCCACTGGAAAGTGTAAGATAGCGTAATGATCCGTATCGAAGTTGATTATAGGACCAGGTAGAGTCCGTATTAGAATCGCGAACCAAGCAGATTACGTTCACCTTGAACTTTATATATATGGCAGTTAAAGCCTGGCGATGCAAGCCAAAGATGTTGATTAATGATACATAGACAGGATCTATAGATTTACAGATAATGTACTCACTAGTATTGTGAAGGAATAATAATTCTAAGGATCGGATTCGTTAAGAGTTGGTTGCACACTCTATTACGCTATAAACTTAACGGTTAACCCAGACGAGCTAAGTCTGTGAGAGGAACAATTGTGTAGAGCTCAGAACTATGATGAAGCCAATTTAAATGTGTGAAATGATGTTGCACCCCATTGTGTAAAAGGATATATTAAATTGTTCAGTCCTCCATGGAACTTGTTGGTTGCCTGAATTATACAAGTTCTCACTCTGTGCTGTGACTGTCATTAATCCTTGCAAGGTCAGTCCAGATTATCACAGGTATTTTCTAAGACTAACTATAATCTAACCAACACTGCGGAAGAATTAATATACGATAACGACACTGAATATAATAATAATTTAATCACACCACAATGGCTTAAAACTGCACTCGAACTAGAAATCTGGAATTAGAATAGATGAATTATAATATCTGAAATATTGACAAGCAACCCAATAAACTCACGTCCAACGGTGCTGAATCTTTTAATAACATCTAGCAAGAAAAGATACAGCGGGAGATATATATATATATATATATATATATATATATATATATAGATATATATATATATATATACAACCACTCACATCTACACACACACAGATACGTGACGACAATTAGACTCACAGACGTGAAAACTGTATATATGGAATATGGATATTTTGAGACAAGCTGACCGACACACGTAGATAAAGTTTATGTAATTTTTATTTATCTTAAAGAAACTACAACACAACAATAGCTTTGAATTTCAAAATCAAATACAATAAACATAGATTAATGAATTAATTAAAGAATTAGACTCATAGGTTTAATCCTCCCTCCCTCTGGTGAGATAAGATCCCGTTAGAGCAAAGCATTAACCCCCAAAAGAGTCAAAGGTTTTTACGCTATGGTCTAGAAAAATTCCCTCTTCAGTTAAGAACAGAGTTATAAGTTAATCCATTCTGAAAAAAATAAAGGGACAGCATTAGCAAAAAAAAACTTGCATAAGAAAATACAACGTGGGTGTATGAGCTATATTATAAAGAGTCACTCATGCCTGCTTTCATTCTGTTCATACAGCAGTGGCCACTGACATTCGTTCTTACCTACAAACTTGATTTTCACCTTCTGGAACAATATTTAGGACATATACACAAACAGAAAATCCAGTGTTCTTTTGGGCATAGATTAACACCAGCTCTACAGAGACCGGTTAATTCCAATTCTCCGGGGAGCGTTAACTTCACTTGTTTATATTCTAGGATTACTGTTTATGTCACTGGAAATCAGCTCAGGTAAGAGATGTCACAGGGCTCACAGTGTCAGAATTCTTGAGATTTCCAGTACTTCGGAAATGTCAGGTTGGTAACTTCTCTCAGTATAAAGAATTCATTGATCACACCACAATTGGTCAAACGTCGGAAATGTTAATGTTTGTAATTTTTTCTCGCCACAGGGGCTGAATGTAAATGAGATTTTTAGAAAGAAATAAATACATATATTTCGTCAATACTCATGATGAACAGTGCATTACTAGTCGGTTACAATATTCTCTGACTGGTTACTAGCAACTGCATTAAATTTATTTATTTGCTGGAATAGTTTAGCTAGAAATATAATTGATTCTGCTAGCAACTGTAACACAGTAAAACCTTGAGAAATAGAATAACTGCCCTATTTAGTAAATCACTCTGCACCGAAAAATCTTTAAACTCAAATACGGACTAAACAAATAAATCACTCGACAATACTAGTTAATATTATTACCTCCAAACAGAACTACAGGCTATCTCCATCGAGAAACTAAGAACTTTACTTGTACAAGGTATTCTAGAACTCGGCTAGATGTCTTTAAAGTCTGTGGAGTATTAAATGAATGAAGTTAAAATGATGTGATATATATATATATATATATATATATATATATATATATATATATATATATATATATATATATATATATATATATATATATATATATATATATATATATATATATATATATATATATATATATATATATGAGATGAAAAGGAATTTTAATTATCCACCGAAAAACCACACATCTGCCAGATCTTAACACGTACAGAGAATTCTCTGTTCAGATTTCGGCTTTCTACGTAATTCAAAGCCACCTTCACTCAAAAGCCGACAACCCAGGATCTTCGTTCTGCTTAAATCAGGCATAACGTAATTCGCTAATCGGTGTGAGTTTCCTTCGTCTCTCTGCTCGTATTCAAGCGAGCAGTGTCCTTTGATCCGGCAATTCGCCGTGTTTAATTACTTATCAGCGAGCGGGTTTACAAGATAGGTAATAAAATATGCTCACCTTGTTTCCCAAATCTACTATACACCGATGCTCTCCATCGCTGGTGTTAAAATTAAATGCTAATCAGGTCTGCTGGCAAACTCTCATGAAAGGGAATAGCGCATAACACTAAATTAGGCGTGATAAATAAGAAAAAAGAAAAGACAGATCTCTGAATAAGGAAGGTTTAAGTTAAAACAGGCGTAGACGAAAGTTGGGTAAAAGACAAATGAAGATATCAATTATCATAATCTGTCACAGGAGGACCAGCTGCAAGTTGTGACTATGCTCTGTAAGAAACACAGAAGAAAAGGCGTGAATACATAAATTTACGGTTTGAAAGGAAGTCGCTGGATACTTGAGATGAAGTACAGTGGGGCCTCGACTTTCGTTAACATCGGTATCCGATATTCTCAGAATCGTTTACCTTCCATAAGAGGTTTCATTTAAAGGAACCGACTGCTTTCCGATACAGCTGTGAACGATGCATGGGTGGACATTTCTGGACGCGTGGGTAGAATCTTTGCCAAACAGCGTGAGGAAAGTAACCAAAAACATGTCAGCTGAAATATTTAAGACTGCTTTCTTGTTTGAAGCGTTCGAGAGAAGTGGTAAAAATAAGCACACACCAACATGGAAAACACTGAACCCCCAATGCGCAAAATGAAATCTGGACCTAGTACTGCATAGTGAAGTCTCTAGCGCTTTACTCCCTACAGCAGTACGGTGCCAAGGCGTGGGTACCGCGTATATTTCATGGTCTATCCCGATGGGAGTCGCGTGCCTGTGACAAGTTCAACTAAGGCAAACGCGTCACTGTGGGAGAAGTGAGAGTATAAAGGCACATTTGCCAGAATGTTCTGTTGTCTGCTACAGGACTTCCTTTTACTCAGTCAGATCTCTTTAGAACACCCAGCACACTCATTGCCAACGGAATACTCCATTGTTACAAGCTATTTCGTATTGCAATATATGATCGACATATTAATTATAATGTTTAGTTAATTATAATGCATCGCAAGGCCTACTTTAAAAAATATGATCCACCACATAAAACTAGTCTCTCCATACGAAGTTACAGGGTTTGAAAGACAGTGGCGACATGCTCTAGTCTACCCAGCTGTAAATGGGTACTTGACTCAACCCGTGAGTTAAGGAACGTGAACGTAGCGAGGAAGGGAGCTTGTCATCCCACCTTTCAAAGCTGAACCTAGTATTGAAAAAGCTCTAACACTTCCCTCCACTACGGCAGTATTTGCTATGAAACTACCTTTACATTACATTTTAGAGAACTTCGTAATATTACATTAGTGTAAGACAACGCTTTCTGGTGCCTCAACACTCTTCCGTCATTTTTACATTCTTCAAATTAGAAATGAAGAAATCAGTAAGTTAATGGGAACAACACTATAAATCCACTAAAAACGAGAATGACATGAAACAAAATATACTACTCGTCAAAAGTCAAGGGCCACCCTATTATTTTCAATACACTTTTATATAAGCGCATAGAATGATTAAATGAAGGAAGTTTTTAGTAAAAATGGGTGCAATATCTTCCTCTGACAGTCCTCTATGCACGCATAAAAACAACTCACCGACAACCAGGGTGATCACGTGCAATTTGGTTTGCTGACCATAAATTCACATTTTTAATCTGTTTTTTTCAAACTTCCATACAACCAAACAGGTGAAGTAATCATGCTGATTGACATTCCATGTGCAATGGCGACTTTTCGTGAACAGAGTTCACTCTTAATTTGTTTTACAATCAGCAGACTTAGGGTAGTTTCATCACTTGCAAAAACCAAGCCACCGAGAAGAAGTCTTGACACCTTACAAAGAATGAGGGCTATAGCGTGGGTTGAAAGTGGTTTATCTGTCCGTGAGGTTGCTAGACGGCTTGCAGTGTCACACTCTACTATCCAAAGAATTTTGGAGAGATTTCAGGCCACAGGAAGTGTGGAGGATCGCCACCGGCCAGGTCGCCCTAGATGCACCAATAGACACGATGACCGGTACCTCTTGTTGTCAGCCCTGCGCCATCGAACAGTGACTTGTTCCACTCTAAGATGTCAGCTGAGACAAACTGTAAACGTTAATGTCAGTCAAAGCACCATTCGCAGACGTTTACATGAATTTGGACTGGCTGCTCGACGTCCTGCAGTCAGAATCTCTCTTACTCCTGCTCATCGCAGAGCCCGTGTTGCTTCGTGTCGCGAGCACATCCGATGGACAAGGCAACAATGGAGTCAAGTTCTTTTCACTGATGAATCTCGCTTCACTGTGTCATTCATTGATGGCAGGATTCGAGTTTGGAGACGACCAGGAGAGCGATTTACTGATGACACAATTCGAGAGGTGGATCGTTATGGTAGGGGTTCTGTCATGGCCTGGGGAGGCTTCTACAGACACGGCAGGACCCCACTCTACATCATCCAAGGCAACTTGACCGGCCCAAGATACCAGAACGAAATTTTGAGACCAATTGTTCAGCCTGCTCTGGAGGCCATAGGTGGTAATGCCATCCTCCAAGATGATAACGCTCGACCCCATCGAGCTCGTGTGGTGAATGAGTTTATTCAGCAACATGGGATCACCAGGATGGCGCGGCCAGCTCATTCACCTGACCTTTCTCCGATTGAGCACCTCTGGGATGTCCTTGGTCGAAGATTGTCAACAAATCACCCCCTGCCAATGGATGTTGCACAGCTGACTGCATTTCTGCCTCAGGAATGGCAAGCTGTTCATCAGGATACTCTTCGCACCCTTGTGGACTCGATGCGTCTACGCTGTCTTGAATGCCTTGCTGCAAACGGTGGTCATACCCGATTTTGAAATGTCTATTTGTCCAATATCTATTGTGTGACTTTTGAAAAGGTGGGTGACAAACTTCACAGCTTCATTGCGTTTGAATGTGTGTGTCCATTTCTTTACGTGACATGTCAATTTGGTATTCAATAAATGCCGTTTTGACTGATACCAATTACGTTTATATCAGATTTGTTTTATGGTTTTAACCAAGGTTTTTTTAAGTGGCCCTTTACTTTTGACGAGTAGTATAGTTTTGACACCTCGTTACATCTCCACTCAATCACCTAGCATCAGGGCCGCCGTCAGAGATCATCTCAGTCAACTACCGTCAAGAGCTGCTGTTAGAGTGTAGGTCAGTTAACTACCGTCAAGAGCTGACGTTAGAGTGTAGGTCAGTCAACTAATATCAGTTGGTAGTGCTGTCGTTAGCGTGTTAGTTCAATCAGTTACCACCACGATCTGCTGTTAAAGTGTATGCCAGTCAATTACCACCAAGAGCTGCCCTTAGAATGTAGGTTGTCAACTACTATCATTTTGTAGAGCAGGTCAGCCAGAGCTGCAGTTAGAGTGTAGGTCAGTCAACTATACTGTCAAGGGCTGCCGTTAGAGTGTAGGTCAGTCAACTATACTGTCAAGGGCTGTCGTTTGAGTGTAGGTCAGTCAACTAACATCAAGAGTAACAGTTAGAGTGTACATTAGTCAACTACCATCAAGGGCTGCCGTTAGAGTGTTGGTCAATCAACTAACATCAAGAGTAACAGTTAGAGTGTACATTAGTCAACTTTTGTCAAGGGCTGCCGTTAGAGTGTAGGTCAATCAGTTACTAACAAAAGCTGTCGGTAGAGTGTAGGTCAGTTAGCTATTATCAAGAGCTGCGGGTAGAGCAAGGAGCACCGTTCTGGTGTAGGTCAGTCAACAACCATCAAGAGCAGCTGTTAGAGTGTAGGTCAGTCAACAACCATCAAGAGCAGCTGTTAGAGTGTAGTTCAGTCAACAACCATTAAGAGCAGCTGTTAGAGGGTAGGCCAGTCAACAACCATCAAGAGCAGCTGTTAGAGTGTAGGCCAGTCGACAACCATCAAGAGCCGCGGTTAGAGCACAGCTCAGTAAGCTATTATAAAATACCAAGAGCCGTCAGTGGCAGAATGTCTGGCTTCAGAACATGATAAAGCCCAAGTAGAAGATCAAATTGATGGCATCAACAAAATAAAGTGAAAACATGATATGACGCTTGCCAAGCCGACACGGTCTGCACACGACCAGAAACTGCTTATCACGCAGACTTAACCACACACGTTAAAGAACCAGCTAAGCTTAACTTAACCAAAAACAGCCAAACCTTAAATTTGTATTTGTTAAATACATAATGCGGAACTTTTTCTCTTTTTTGGAAATCCACTTAGGTTTAATTTCTGATGCAGTTACATTCCCGCTGTTGCGATTTCTGAAGTATTTCACACGTTAATTGCCGGTTACAAAGTTTACTGTTCTATTGAGCGAATGTATTGACCGAGAATACCGACTTAATGTTTACTAATAGTCACCTGCACTCATTGTTTGCCAAACGGTGCGTCGTCACTGCACTCGTAAAATCCACGTTCCTGCAAAGGTCAAACTCTCAGGTTAAAGTTCATTACGATGTCAGTGTTTGAGGAACTATAACAACCTGCAGTTTCTGGCACAGCTGTTGACTTAAGGTATTTACCTTGTGTGTCTACTGCGTTTTGCAACTTGGTAGTGTAAACAGAAAAGAGAATTTTATGAAGCGATTAAATGGCATTGCCTTGACACTGTTTGATTTTCGGACAAGCTGAGGCATTGAAAGACATATCAAGTTGATGCTTTTTATATTAGCAGCTTTTCGAGCGATTTACGTGAGAGAGAAGTTATTACGCAAGGTTGATGGTGTTAAGCGAGTTGAAGAAATTAAAAAGTTGTTACACCATGGTGATAGTTTTAATCGAGCTAGAGGAGTGACAAGTCATTACTTCAAGTTGATAGTTTTTACAGTACAAACTTTTCAAGCAATTTAGAGCAGTGAAAAGTTGTTTCATCTTGTTAATACTTTTTTTTTAATTGGCAGCGTTACAAGCGACTTACATGTGAGAAAATTTATCACACAAGGTTGATAGTGTTCAGCGAGTTAAGGAAAGTAGCGAAGTTATGACAGGGTGTTAGTTTTAAGCGAGGTGAAGGAAATAAACATTGTTACACCAGGGTGATAGCTTAGAGAAGTGAAAACTTGCTACACCACGGTGATAGTTGAAAGCGAGTTAAAGGAAAGAAACGTTGTTACACCAGGGTGATAGTTGTAAGCGAGTTAAATGAAAGAAACATTGTTACACCAGGGTTATAGTTGTAAGCGAGGTAAAGGAAAGAAACGTTGTTACACCAGGGTGATAGTTGTAAGCGAGTTAAAGGAAAGAATCGTTGTTACACCAGGGTGATATTTGTAAACGAGTTAAAGGAAAGAAACGTTGTTACACCAGTGTGACGTATAATGGAAAAAGAGCCTACAGTAATCCGACAGCCTTTGTAATCTCGTACCGCTCTATGATTTGCTAGCAAAACCATGCATTTTCTGCCTGTGTTTACTCACACAAGCTATTTTTTCGTCTCGCCTCTTTTCTTTGAACACAAGCAAATGAAGTGTTTACAAACTTTCGTGACATGCCCGTCATAACAGATAGCGAATCAGGTTTGTTTAAAGCGTCTTCTCATGCGAGCTTATCTGTCAATCATACGATACCTGACAGACCGCACGTGAAAAACACAGAATCTTTTGAAGTCTACGAAGGGAAATACAAAACTCCCCGAGTACGCTTTGATGTCGAGTCGCTGGCAACAACATCCAGAATCCCGTTACACGTAATAACTTTTTTGACGGTCGAAAACGCTGACGAAAGACTGGCCATAAGACTTTATCTTGTAACTCTGTTTCTGATTCTCCATTACACACAGTAGCGCGAAAATTAACAACATCTATAGATCAGAGAAATATAATTATATATAAACTGTGTTTTTTCAACCTGCTATCAGTTGTCACTCAGAATTTTTGAATACGCTAAGCACGCAGTTCTAGAACCATTACTGTGGAAAATGTGTTATTAGTATTCGTGGGGATTTTTCATTCTGATTTTCTGGTAATAGAAATTTGGGCTTACGTGTTTAAAAGTGTTAGATTTTACCAATTAAAAGTGTTAGCTTTTACAATTATAATTCACTTAGATTTTCTAGCTGTTAAAACTAGTGAAATAAAATAACGCGTAGCTATTTCATACCAGATGTTCAGTTATAATGTTAATTTTCACCACACGCTTTCTCGCTCAAGAAGAGACGGTTTTAGCTGTCTGGTTTATATGCTAGGCGGGCCTGATAGTGACAGAAAAGAATTCACGCTATATTTCATTGTATGTATTTAGTATAACAGTATTTGGTTAATTAAACTTGATCACAGGCGTCCAGCGGTCTCTTTTTTACTTTTAATTAACATTGTGCGTGACCTGCATTTGTGAGCGAGCAAGGGGCGAGAGATTTTAACTTATAATTTCCATCCGACCTTAAAACACAGCGCTAGCGAAGGCTGACCGTGTAAGCGTAAAGGTAAAAACCATGTGCCTTTTAAATTTAATCAGGACTGACGGAGTTGGATTTCAATCGATCTTGTCCCGTCTTTGTGTGTAGATATAGGATTAGCATAATTTTTTGTATATATTATTTCCAATGTATTCTTCGCAGACTTTGATCACAAGGCGTCCAGCGGTCTTTTTTTTCTTTTTACTGATTGGTTAATTTGTCTCTTTTTTAACTGTGAACCCCTTGTGCGTCACCAATTTCATGTTTGGCGGAGTATTTTGATTCATCCAGAAAAAATAAAAACCACCAGACTCGGCGTACCAACCTCACTAGTTTTTATTTGTTAGAGGATGGACTGGGGGCCCATTTGGGAGTGAACCTGACATTATATAACTTATTATATATATATATATTTTTTTTTTTATTTATACTGGGATGTATATATTATAATATGACATATTTATGCGGATTTATCCCGATTATTACGCTGTAGATATCTGAGCTCTAACATAGAGTAGTCCGATAGGTATTTATGGCGATTCATCATCATTTGGTAAATTATTTTAGCAATAAACCTTTGTTATATAGTGTAAAGTATTTTCCTCTTTTAAAAACTGTGAACCCCAAGAGCACGTTCCTGCATCAACTTTTGGCGCGCGTGACGGGAGTCATTTTGTTCATTCGGAAAATTTGGACAAAGTTTTTGTTTCATGTTGTCCCAGTTTTATGTTTTATTATCTTAATTTAATTTCCATTACGCAAATGTATAACTTTACCATACTGTTTCTTTATGTATTGAGTGATGTAGATAATGATTTGAAGTTAGCCAAGTAAAATGTCTAGAGGCACAACCTCAACAGTAGAACTCAAATAAACGAGCCACTCCCGTCTGACAGAGACTGTAATTTTATTAACATCACAAAGGCTCCATAAATTTCACATGACAATTGATGATCAATCACATTGATACTGGTCAATGTAGTAGGCATTCAAGGCCAGCACATCAAGATAACGAATCATTCTGTCTGTCTGAAGTCCGCAATACAATCGTCTAGCGCGACATATTCGAAATATAATGAAATAGTAGTTAAGCTTGATCTCCCTTGATCAACTACATCATCTGGCATTCACTCATAATGCCGACATCATGAGAAATTGAGAGTATATCAGCGGATACATATATTTGAGCATGGAGCTCACACAGACACGTCTATACACCTTCAGAACATAGTCCAAAGAGACCCTGCAGACGATACTCACTTCTGCATCTCTGTTCGCGTCTGCCTGCATAAATTATATTACGTCATTGTTTCATGCAGTGTCATTTCGTTCACAATCCCCTTCGTTTGAGCACGACAGCGATTCACATAGGCGAACACGTCGTGGTGCGCAAAAGAAGATGTAACACATATGTTTAAAAAAATGGACAGAACCGACTCAAACTATAAAACTATATGAAAAGTCAAGGTTGGAGGAAATTCTTAGCGTCAAAAGGGGGAAATATACAACATAATTTAACAGTTAAAGAAATCTTACTGTCACCAGAGATACATGTCAGGGTCGACACTCCGGTAAACAGTGTCGTGCACTGTATCGTAGTGCACTATACAGCCTATGTGGTAAACAATTTTACAAAGGGGAACAGTGTCATGTACTGTATCGTGGTGTTCTGTACGGCGCATGTAGTAAAAGGTGTTACACAGGTGAACAGTCTCGTGTACTGTATCGTGGTACGCTATATGGCCAAGTAGTAAAAATTTTTACAAAGGGAAACAATGTCGTGTACTGTATTGTGGTGCGCTATACGGCCCATGTAGTAGAAAGTGTTACAATGGGGAACAGTGTCGTGTACTGTATCGTGGTGAGCTATATGGCCCATGCAGTGGAAAGTGTTACAAAGGGGAACAA
The DNA here is from genome assembly GCA_024509875.1 of Oreohelix idahoensis. Taxonomy (NCBI): domain Eukaryota; kingdom Metazoa; phylum Mollusca; class Gastropoda; order Stylommatophora; family Oreohelicidae; genus Oreohelix; species Oreohelix idahoensis. Next base: position 71,209 of record JAMPIV010012050.1, read on the forward strand.
TGTCGTGTACTGTAGAGATGGCTACTGTGTTTATGTGTCGAAACAATGTGTCGAAACTGCGTCGTACCCGAACGATTCGATGCGCAGATTTTTGCGGTGTCGAAACAGTGTCACGTCCTGTCTGTTTTGCAGAGACACATTGTCTCACGCAGATTCGACACATAGCCTGCTTCGAACAGCAGCTTCAGTTCCCGTCTGCTTCGCTGTTTTGCAAAAGGCACATTGTATCATTGTCTCATGTGTCAAGCGTGCGCTACATATGGCGTTCATAGATAGTATGGAAAATCAAACAAGTCATAATTTTTTTTTTAAAATAATTCCTCAGGACTGAAAGAGGCTTACTACTATTAGGTGTCTGCTCGGTTTGAGTTGAATCATTGTCGCTGACTGTACCTATTCTAGTTTTATATAATGTGTCATTATTACTGTTATTATTATAATTTTTTTCACTTTTACTGCAGCTGTCAGCATGTTCCCCTTCCATATCATCATAATGAACACGACTGTGTACAATTCTTAACAGTGGTCACACGCAATACCATAGATTTGTACTAACGAGAATAAGTAAATCTGCATACTAGGGTGTCACGACTCATGTCTCATTGTTTCAGTTAATTTACTTGTAGTCTGCTGTTTCGAAACAGTTCCATAGTTCTTTTTCATCCAAGCGCTAATTATACGCATGTTACGGTACTCTTGATTCCTGACTTCAGGCGCTCTCGTAAAAACGTGTTTTGTTTATACATAAAAAAATAGTGTTTTAAAACTTGTGTTCAACCTCATTTAATCTTCATTTATGGCGGGGAGAAGCCCTGTTTGGGATTATTTTGTAAAGATCAAAGACAACAAAGTAAAAATGTAACGTGTGTTCTGGTATTTTATTATTCAAGGGTTCGTCAACTTCAAGTATGACTAGGCACTAGAGATGGCTAGTGTGTGTATGACGGTATGTGTCGAAACAATGCTTCGAAACAGCGAGCGATTCGACACTTCCTGCTTGTTTCTTTCGTCTGCCTCGCTGTTTTGCAGCGACACACTGTCTGAGCTATGTAAAAATTTGAATCAACCGTTCGGAACATTAGTATGGAATATCAAACATGTCATATTTTTCAGGGATGTCTTATGATGACTTGATTTTACAAGTGATATTATTTTTGCTGAGAAGTTATAGACACTGGAAATTGTGTCAGTGTTGCAGTTGTCAATGTTTTAGGCGCTATGTTAAAGTTGAAAGTGTCAGTGTGTTCGTATAAATGTAATATAACTTTATTAGCTCTGCTGAATGTGTACTCGGTGTGGATTTGAATCATTGTGGTACCAAATCTAGCTTACTCTAGTTTAATATCATGTGTTATTATTACTGTTATTATTATTGTTGTTTTTTATTATTTTCCCATATACTGCAGCTATCATCATATCTACGTTTTATTACATCATAATGAAGACTTGTGTAAAAATATTGATTCGTAGTAAAATTTCAGTGTCCTTACAGCTTTGGCATAGCTATAAATCCTTTTCTAAACGTCCCTCTTAGGGCTTCATCGTGCTAGCGGATAGAAGCTAGCAGTCATTTTCAGGACTTGATCGACATTTTGCTTCAGCTGACAGCGTTCACTTATTTTTTAATGGCAACTCTGTTCTGATATAATCAACGGACTTCAGTTTAGGTGTAAAATACCGTGCCTTGCCATAAGAAAGCAAAATCTTCAAGGAATAAAAAATTCAAACAACAAAAGCAGAGAAAGATGAGAAGAAAAGCCCCCAGATGTCAAGAAATCACCACAGTAGCGTGCCTCGTGCAGGAAGCCTGCATCAAGCGTTCACATACTCTTACAGCAAGTGGTTTCTGTTGCAATTTGTTTAACATCACGTGATTAGATGTCAGAAATGCTGTTTAAAAAAAAAAATCAATGGGTGGCGGAAAACTAGAAATGAAGGACGATAATCAACAGGATGTAAGCAATAATAAAAAATAAAAAAAGTTCGCCACGCTAGGCTTTCTAATTTAACATGAACGCCGAAAGAAATAGCATTAAAGTTAATATCATCACGGCATGACACCGGTATTTGTAAACATCGAATTATTTTACAACAACCCACAATATCTAATAACGCCGATGCGTTTGAGGTCCTGTCAAAGTCTTTAAATTTGTTTCTAAACTAAAGATGGCAGTGCCGTTCTATTCGATATTCTTTCGCAATATCCCTGTAATTGTATTACTACAATGACTAGTGCGGAATCGATTCACAAGAAATAATTGCTCCCAGCTACGTTTAACATCGTTTAAGTAAGCATTCGATTTTTGACAATTTTAAAAAAATAAATGTTTTACCTTTCTGTAATATAAAACATGGTAGACGTATACTAAATGGACTGTGTGTAGTTCCCGGGGTCTTTGAAGAGACAAAATATAATAATAGGGCCACTGCACCCTCGGGCAATTCTTACAACACTAATATTTGGTTCAACATGGGAATTGGCAAACGCATTATGTAAAACAAATTACCACAGCAACCACTACTGCAAGAGCACGTGAATGCTTGAAGCAGGCTTCCTGCAAAGGGACCAGCTGCTGGGGTGGCGCAATGCTCTGAACGGAGCGCAAAATAAAATGACTGAATGAATCAATCAAGTAATATTACGTAGGCTGCTTGTATACATGAGCATTCACGTAGTTTATTATTTGTGTGCGTCAAAGTGTATACATCTTTAAAATAAAAAAATAAAAAATTTAACTTCTAACTGCTAGAGTAGAGGGAAGAATTGTCGCTGAACATAGCGGGGCTTACACGATAACAGCATCGAGAATCAGTACGGAGGCAAAGGCATCTACTGCAGCCTTAAGGTGGCTGTCTGAGATTTCATTAACAACGGTAATTATTATATCAGATGCACAATCTATGCTTTGGAAGGTCCAAAAGTGGATAACGCCAGCATGAATGGAACACCTCCATATAAGTCTCGAACCTTCAGAAAATGGTGAGGATCTACTGTCCTGGTCATGCAGCGGTACGTGGCGATGAAAGAGCTGATAGACTAGCTTCAAGAGTACCTATAGAAGGTGAAATGGATATGGATAAGGGAGACATCATGAGGGCAATTAATAATCGCCTATTAGTGAACGCACCCGTGTGTTACCGGGGCCCGAAAGGGGAGCAACGAATAGTAACACTGTACGCTACCATGCATGTTGTTAAAAGCGAATAAGGAGGGTTGGACATGGGGCTGGTTACCCCATCCCATAAAAAACGTTTTACCAAAAAACTTCAACAAACATAGACAAGTCAGATACATAATATAAATCAACTCAGCCGCCCAAGATCGAAGAAAGGTCCTCTGGAAAGGAGGCGCATGAAGCAACCCAGAGAAATCCGAAAGTAGTCTGGGTATCCGACTAACCTTTTTTCCTCTAGCACAATCTCCAGGATTGACACCTGGAATGTTCGCACTCTATGTGAACAAGGGAAAACTGCACAGGTAGCAGCGGAAATGAAAAATTACAGGATTGATATACTGTGTCTCTGCGAGACACGGTGGAAGGGCATAGCGAGGAGGAGATTCATCACAGGAGAAATGGTGTTGTCCTCAGGACATGTGAAGGGGTGGCTATAATGCTGTCTAAGGAAGCACAGAAGGCACTTATAGAATGGGAAGCAATGGGACACCGAATTATAACAGCAAGGTTTCATTCAGCCAAAAAGAAAGTAAATATCAACATAATCCAGTGTTATGCCCCAAGAAATGATAAAGAAGAATCCGAGAACGAAGACTTTTACACCAGACTACAAAATGTCTTTGACAAAAACAAAGAAAGGACATCACAATTTTGATGGGGGACCTAAACGCGAAAATAGGAACAGACAACACCGGCTTTGAAGAAATCATGGGAGTGCAGGGATTAGGTATGATGAACGAGATTGGGGAACTATTAGCTAAATTCTGTGCTTTAAATCAACTAGCTATAGGAGGAATAATATTTCCACATAAAAGAATACATAAAGCAACATGGAATTCACCAGACCACAGAACTGAGAATCAGATTGATCACATTTGCATAAGTAAGAAGTTTAGGTTATCTTTGGATGATGTAAAAGTATGTAGAGGGAGCAGATGTGGTATCAGACCACCATCTTCTGTTGGCTAAAACAAAATTAAAACTCAAGAAATTTACAACAGTATATAGCTATAGACAACAGTACAATGTGGGATATCTAAGAAATCAGGAAATAAGAGAACAATTTTCAATCACAGTATCCAACAAATACCAAGTACTCGAACAGCTGGAAGATGAAGCAGATACGGAAGACCACTTGCAACAAGTAAAAAATATATGGAACGAGACATGTGAAGAAGTGCTGAGACAAAGAGAACATCAGCACAAAGCATGGATAACAAAATAAACCCTTACCAAGATAGAAGACAGGAAAAACAAGAAAGCAGATTTAAACATAAGAAAAACCAGAAGCTCCAAAGCGAAGGCTCATGAAGTGTACATAGAAGCAAACAAAGAAGTAAGAAGAAACATCAAAAGAGACAAGAGGAAGTATATTGAAGCGTTGGCAAGGGAAGCAGAGGAAGCTGCAGCCAAAGGAAATATGAGGAACCTGTACAACAACACAAAGAAGCTAACAGGGAAATGGCCTCATAAAAGATAAGAATGGAAAATTGCTTAGTAATATACAAGAACAAATGAAGAGATGGACAGAACATGTTGAGGAACTTCTCAATAGACCAGCTCCAACTAATCCCCCAGACACCCAGCCAGCAGAAGAGGAGCTACAAATCAGCTGTGAACGACCAAGTAGAGAAGAAATAAAGAAAGCCATAAAGCTTCTGAAAGATGGAAAAGCAACTGGTCCAGATGGAGTTCCAGCAGAGGCCATCAAAACAGATATTGACTCCTCTACAGAGATATTACACAAACTACTTGGCAGAGTCTGGGAGAGAGAGGAAATACCAGCAGAATGAAAGGACGGTTATCTGGTCAAGTTGCCTAAGAAGGGACATTTACAAGAGTGCACAAATTGTAGGGGAATAATGTTACTATAAGTTCCAGGAAAAGTATTAAACAGAATCATCCTTGAGAGATTAAAAGATACCATAGACAAGCAACTGAGAGATGAACACGCAGGTTTTCGACAAAACAGATCCTGTACAGACCAGATAGCCACATTGAGAATAATAGTTGAACAAAGTCTGGAATGGAATTCATCGCTATACATCGGATTCGTGAAAAGGCATTTGACAGTGTAGACAGAGATCACTTTGGAAATTGATGAAGCATTATGGAGTTCTCATTAAGATCATTAACATAATAAGGAAGACCTATGAAAACATGACATGCAGAGTTCTGCATGAAGGACTACTTACAGAACCATTTAGGATTAGAACGGGAGGGAGACAGTGATGCCTCTTGTATTCATGTCTTTTCTTACTAGCAATAGATTGGGTTCTGAAAACATCGACATCAAACAACAGAAATGGAATCCAGTGGAATCTGACTAAACAGCTTCATGATCTGGATTTTGCAGATGACTTGGCTCTTCTATCCCATAACCATTATCAGATGCAAGAGAAAATTAAAATTCTCAATGAGAGGTCACAACATGTGGGCCTGAAAATACACAGGGAAAAGACAAGGATTATGAGAATAAATGCAAGAAATGATAACAAGGTTGAAGAAGCACCACTAAAGGGTGTAGAATCGTACACCTCGCATATATTAATGATTTATCAGAGGATATTCCAAGAAGAACCCGCAATGCCTACTTTGCAGACGGCTTAGCCCTGTGGATCTCAAAGGAATATATCATTACGGCAAGCATCCGGATGCAGCAAGCCCTAACATCATTGGAGGAGTAGGCCAAGGCATGGCTAGTAAAGACAAATGAAGGGAAAATATCATACACAGTGTTTTCTCTCTCAAACAAACCACAGATCTCCAAATTGGTGCTAAATGGGGAAAATCTACATCTGTATGATAACTCAAACTACCTAGGCATTACCTTTGATCGCCGCTTGACTTGGAAAACCCAGATTGAAAGAAACAGGACAAGAGCAAGGCAGAGAATGGCAATCATGAAAAAACTTGCTGGCACGGGTTGGGGAGCAGACGAGAGAGTACTAAAGAAGCTATATACTGGGCGATTGAGACCAGTCTTAGAATATGGCATTGCAGCATGGTCAACGGCAGCTAAGTCGAACTTTGACAAAATAAACCAAACCCAAAACCAAGCATTGAGAATCATAACAGGGCTCATGAAGTCAACACCCATTGAAGAGTTGCAAAAGATTACTCACCTCCAGCCTATGGAGGATAGGAGAGATAGCAGAGCCCAGCAACAAGCCGATAAATTCAGGAGGCTGATAGACCACCCAATGCACCAGAGAATAAGTGGACTTGGAAGGGGAAGACTGAAGCGAAACAACTTTGTAGAGACAGTCAAAACAAAGATGAAAGCAGACCCCATACAAGCAATATCAACAGCTACACCAATATGTACTGCACACAAGCTACCAATTTGGAAACAACAGTGCGTCCCTGAAATGATAGAAAACGTTCCTGGTATTTAAGGTGACCAGACGTCCCGGTTTTTCCGGGACAGTCCCGGTTTTCGACCATTTTTGATAATTTGTCCCGACTTTTTTTCGATGCAATCCGGGACGCCAATTTGTCCCGGTTTTGGACGAATTTGCCAATTTGGCATAAATCTCACAGATTAACCAAAAAAAAATTATTATTCCGCGGCTGACTTGAATGAATTTTTAATTATTAGTGAACTGGCGCCGAAACAGCACAAGAGGTTGTCAGGACCGCGAATTAGTTTTGTAGTTCCAATGTGATATTCGCAGTTATTTGAAATTTTAGGTAGTGGTAAAGTACCAAGATTTTGCGTACGGTATACGTTTATTTAATTTAAACGGTGAACTATTTGTGCATATTTTGTTATTGTTGTAAGAAAATGGTACCAAAACGTAAATGCAGTTTCCATGAAGATTTACAAAAGGAATATCCGTTTATTAAACAGAGTACATCAAACTTCAATGTACGATGCAATATATGTGCCTCTGGGTTTTCGATAAGCCATAGTTGACGTGGTGATATTAAGAACCACATAAGCAGTGAGAAACAAGAGAGCCATCGTTACAGCTGCATCAAGCTCGTCGTTAACCACTTTCTTCAGAACTGATAAAATTGTTGACCAAGAAGAGCAATTAGCTGCTATAGAAGGCGCCTTTGCATACCATACAGTGCTACACAATCATACTTTCAGGTCTATGGATTGCACATCAAAATTACTTCAGAGCCAAAATTTGCATGTGCACGTACGAAAACAGAAGCCCTTATTCGAAATGTCTTGGCACCCCGTATTCTAAATGAGTTAAGGTGTGACCTAGAAAAGTCTACATTTATTTCTGTACTGACAGATGCATCCAACCACAAAGAATTCAAGATTTTTCCTTTGCTTGTCAGATTCTTTGATCACAGTAATGGAGTGAAAATTAAAATATTAGAGTTAAAGTCATTGCCAGGTGAAACATCTGATATTGTAAGTAGTTTTCTTATGACTGCATAACTGAAAATGGTTTAGACAGGAAAGTAGTTGGATTATGCGCAGACAACACAAATTCCAATCTTGGAGGTGCTGAAAGGAAAGGACAAAAAAAAAAAAAAACTACAAGAAAACCTTGGACATGGTCTTATAGGAGTTGGGTGTGCAGGTCATATTTTCCACAACACTGTTCGAACAGCTGCAGATGTACTGCCTGTTGATGTCGAGCTGATTATTGCTAAAATTTATCTACTCTTCAAATCATACACAGTACGAGTTGAAAGACTCAAGGAATTTTGCCAGTTTGTGGAAACAGACTTCCAGATGATCTTAGGTTATGCTCAGACTAGGTGGCTTGCTCTGCTGCCTGCTGTTGAAAGGGTTCTTCAGATGTTCCTGCCTCTAAAATCATATTTTAAATCCTAAGACAGATGCCCAGTTTTTATACAGACATTCTTTGAAAATCCTCTATCTGAGGCATGGCTTGTTTTTGTTCACAGTCAGGCCTCTCCATTCCACGAAGCAGTGCAAAAAATAGAGGGATAAACGGTCACTGTGTTTGAAGTCATTGACAGCATCAACTGGTTGAAAACTATTTTGAAGTCCAAACTGGAAGACTGTTTCTTGCCATCAAGAGTTAAGCTAATCCTTGAAAAGCTGGAAATGGAAGGACTTCCAAAGGAGGATGTGAAAAAGTTTCATGCTAGCGTTTCTTCGTTCTATGAAACAGCTTTAAATTATTTGAATACATGGGCTGCAAAAAATTTTCAAGACCTAGAATCCCACAGCTGGGTAACGCTGAACAGAATACCAATTTGGGCAGATATTGAGATATCATCATCACTAGTGATTCAAACGTTACCTTCAGCCCACTTTACAGAAACTGAAACTTATGACGAATATGTCTATATGAAGCAGTTTGTTACTTCTCAGAAAATTAGTGAATGGAGTGCCAAAAAAACATTGCCACCACAACGTTGGATTGAAATGGTTTCTCACTTCAAAAACAATAATGTGACATTTTCAAATATTTTGAAGTTGGCAGAGTTTTTTTTGTGTCTACCTGGAACAAATGCTGCCACAGAAAGAGAGTTTAAGTAGTTAAACTTATACAGTAAAATGTATGTTATTCAAATGTATATATAAAATGTATATTATTTTAAATTGACATCAACTTGATTTTTCCGGGACATGTCCCGACTTTTGACCTTTTCTTTACCCTTTTGTCCCGATTTTTTGCATTGAAATAGGTCAAATCTACTATTTTGTCCCGGATTAGGGTTTTGAAAATATGGTCACCTTACTGGTATTGAGAGAAAGAACAGCCAAAATGAAACAGAAAGGAAAGTCCTAACCACAAAATATAGAGAAACCTTACCCAAGCAACACCTGCATCCATGCATACACAGATGGATCAGCAACTAACGCAACAGAAGATGGGGGTGGAGGAGTCTTCCTGAGCTTATGCAATGGCACACACAAAAAAAATAGCAATCGCAACAGAGACATTTTCAAGTAACTTCAGAGCAGAGGCAGAGGCCTTAAAGACTGCATCAGAAATTCTAATGACAGAAGAAAGGACAGAAAGATCAGTAGCTATCTTCTCAGATGCGCTGTCAGTAATTACAACGCTGAAAAGTCAAAGTAATGCTGAACTGGATGACATAAGAGTAACACTTCACAGACTATGTCAGCAGTACAAAAGAGTCGTGATACAGTGGATCCCTTCTCACTGCAACATCCCCGGAAACGAAGAGACTGACAGATTGGCAAAGGAAGCGGGAAAGCTTCCTCAACTTGACACAAATATGACTTATGAGGCCAAGAGTTTTATCAAGCGCAGATACGGGCACAAGTGGGAAGCAGAGCATCCAGGAAATACAAAAAATGATTCATATTACCAGCTCAGCAGAAGTGAACAAGTGGTAATCTTCAGACTTTGCACAGGTCATAACAGATTGAGATACCATCTATTCGACAAATTAAAGATAGGAACTACTGATGAGTGTGACTGTGTCACCGATAAAATGACTGCCGAAGACCTGCTTCAAAGGTGTCCAACATATAAGGAACAGAGAAAACGCATATGGCCATAACCAGTACCATTCCTGGAGAAAATCTACGGAGATATCAACAGCCTTAGGTTGACCACTGCTTTCTTTGAACTTATTCAAGTTGACATCTGAGGGTGAACGAAAAAGAATCGTACACATATCTTGGCATTAATATAGACAAAGTTGGAGGGGCAGATAATCATATCAAAATAAGAATACAAAAAGCAAGAGGAGCTTTCATTGCATTGGGAAACATATGGCGAATAAGAAAAATCAAGTCCAACACGAAAATAAGAATCTTCAACTCAAATGTCAAGTCAGTCCTATTGTATGGCTCTGAGACATGGAGAGCAACAAAAACAACAACCTAAAAGCTACAGACTTTTATAAACGGGCGCTTGCGTAGAATAGGACTGAAATTGTATGACAAAGTCAAAAAATGTGGAATTGATGACAAGAACCAGACAAGTGCCAGTGGAACAAGAGTTGAGAAGAAGACGCTGGCGATAGATAGGACACACATTGAGGAAACCTGTTGATAGCATTACAAGGCAGTCCTTGTTCTGGAATCCACAGGGAAAGAGAGGCAGAGGTAGACCCAAAAAACACATGGGGAAGAGAACTGGATACAGAGGTGAAAATGATGAGGAAAACATGGAAAGAACTTGAGCGGATGGCACAGGACAGGAAGACTTGGCATGTGTTTGTTGAAGTCCTATGCTCATCGGGGAGCTAAAGAGTATTGATTGATTCATTGATTAGTGAATGATTCGATGAATCATCAAGACCAAGATTGCTGGAATTTGGCATAATACGTAATACCTGAACCAGCAGTGGTGGACGTATGAGAGGATACATCCGGCGTGTATACAACCAGCGCGCAACAGCAACAATTAACATTCATTCTCTTCAACATTTGCTGATGGAGACTGAGCACCTATGGGTTTGCAATTACGTCGATTCTGATCAACAATATCATCAATATTTCTTCTAACTAAAATTTACCTTACAAAGTGCACGGTATTTTTAATTGTCATTAAAAATAACTGTAGGAGAATGTAGTTAACAGTGGGGAGGGAAAAGATCATATAGAACACAAATGAAATTAGCGAGACAGAACATTTATAGATAATTTGGTCATCTTACTTAGAAAGGGAAAGTTATAATTATCAAGAATTAAATTATTAAGGTACTCAGGTACTATTTTGTCTTCTTAATCTTCTTTATCTTCCTTTTCTTCTTCTTCTTCTTTGTCTTCTTCTTCTTCTTTATCTTCTTCTTCGTCTTCTTTTTCTACTCCTTCCTCTTCTTCGTACATGTTAAAACGTCAATTTGAATCTGTTTAAAGAAAGAAGCGAGCGGCTTGAGGTTATTGATATCCACATAAAGTTTGTACAGGACTGGTGCTGGTGACATCTGTATGTGCTTTCTCGGTCTCCATATACTGGACACCTTTGCAGCAGATGTCAAGCAGCCATTTTATGGGTGCCATAGCTGCATTCATCAGTAGTTCCTATCTTGAACTTGTTGAATAGATAGTATCTCAATCTGTTGTGAACCGTGCGAAGTCTGACGATTACCACTTGTTCACGTCTGTTGAGCTGATAATATGCCTTGTATTTCTAGTGGCCTTGATGCTATGTTTTCCATTCGTGATTCCTGATAGAAACATTGCCTTGTTCTGTAGTACCTGCTAATGTGTGTCCATGTTCAACGCCAGCCGTCTTCTTTCAACTCTTGTTCCAGCTGGCACTTGTTGGTTACTTGTCGATCAGAATGTTCCACATTTGTGACTTTGACCGTACAATGTCCTGTTAGTTTTCGTATTCTAAGCAATGCAACCATTTATGAAATTCTGTAGCTTTTCGTGGTTTTGTTTTTAATTGTTCTTCGCAGGGTGGATGTAATTATAGAGCCATAGGTTATAATAGTTACTGACCTTCAGCCTAAAGATGGGTCATCTTGAGTTGAAGATACTTGATTTTTGTGTTGGAGTTAAATTCTCTTGATTACAAATTCCGAAGGCAAGAAGGACGCTCAAAGAATATATTATATGACTTTACACACAACAATCACTTAACGACATTGTATCATTTGACTCTTGTCGTTGTCAATTTGGACAGTTCTTATTGTGTTGTCGTAAATTGTTGAATTGAGAGAGTTACTTACTTATTTCTTGTTAACTTGCGTCTACGTTTTATGCTGGTTCCAAGCGTTTACTTGTGTGTTTACTTTTTTCATCTGGGTACCATTTTCACATGAATTATGTTTTTGTTTATAATTATTGAATCATTCTATATTTTTTTGTTGTCAGATTTGTTTGTAGTTGGGCATTGTATTTTCTTCGGTTGACCTGTACTATTGGTTTTCTTTGTCGCCTAGTGTTTGTGACTGTGGCTGACGAAAGGTAATTCGAAGCTTGGGGGGGTATGTGTTTCATGTATATGTTAATTTGTAATGTGGTTATATCAGTACATTTTAATTTATTGTTATTAAAAGTTATCTTTTCCTTAAGGGGATATCGGGAACGGCAAGTGGCTCCGCGGGGACGCATGGGGATAATCTTTGGGGGAAGAGTCCATTCGATACGGCCTCTCGGCTCTCTACAACTTAGGGGCATGAAACTCTAGTCTTGGAATGGAAGAAATGAGAAGGATCGCAGACATGCCGAGATTTTTTTAAAAATTCCGGCGGGAACTTCAATTTACGGCTAATGGAGTGTGCCACATAGTGTGGCTCTGGGGGGTTTTTGTTACGGAGTTAGGTTCGACCCAGCTCTTAAGGGATAAATGTCACCATCATTCTCAATGCCGGACACTAGATGTGGTGAGGAATGTCTAACAAAACACTTCGCTTGGGGGTTTCGGGAGTTTGAGACTTTTAATGGGTCACCTCTGAGTACCATTTACTCTCCCTTATTCAGTTTTACAGTCATGCCCCTCAGGGAATATTATCACGTCCGTCTTTTTTTATTTTCATTTTTACTAAGCCTTCACTTGGAAAAAAACTTTCTAGTTGCAACGGTTGATAAGCTTTGGAACGAGGAAAATGTATTGGAAAAACCCTGTACACACGAAAGCGCGCGAGCGCAACACAACTTCACTTTAAAAAACACCAAGTAGTTCAAGAGGAGCGCAGACGTATCGAGGGGAAAAAAACAGCTAATAGCATTACAATGTAATCTTTGCTCAAGAATCCACGGAGTAAAAGAAAAAGAAGGAACAAAAAACAAAAACAAAACAACAACAAAAAAACTGAACGTAGGTCTGTAAAACAAACGGATAAAGAAGGAAATAAACATAGCTAACGGCTTATGAACAGTGGAGGCAGACAGGAGAGTTATGTACAGAAATGCGGACTGAAGCTAGTCTGGCCACTCCACTACTTGTGCAGGATGGAATGCTTGACCGAACAAAGAAAAGGTAATTATTTTGAAACTGGCCTACAAGCGAACCAGACGTGATGGCCACTCCCCCAAATGGAAATGCTTACCAACCAGTGGCGGCTAAGGCATCAAAGACGAAATGAAAGGCATTATAGATACTTCAATATGGAAAGACCATGTAAACAAGTAGCAACAGCACAGGGAACTCACACATATTTCACACTAACCATAACACACATCTACACACATATATATCTATGAAAGAGACCTCACCTCCATTGGCACCGACAAGTAAATTGTCGATGTAGAAAATACTCGTCATCATTCAAATATTCCCGTACGTCGACCTGTCCTGGCCTAAAGTCAAGGGCCGTAAGGAGTGCATGGACATGGAATCAAAAATTTCATGCGTTAAAATACGCAATACTTCACAGAATAAAAAAAACTTGACTGATAATCGGTACTTTATTTGTACTTGCAGTGCGTGCGTGCAGATAGGGATAGGGGGAGCGTGCGTGCACAACCCCAGCGTTCGTGTGTGTGTGTTCACAGTGTGTGCACAAAGCGTCAGGATCATGTGTATTGTGTGTGTAGTGTGTGTGATTAATATCTGCATTAGGTACTGGGGGTCCCTATCAAATCGCAAACTCAGTCCTGTGGTTTAATAAAAACTCTGGAGAAAAGTGAAAGCCAAAATAAAAGGCTGTTTCTGGAAATTACAAAAAAAACAAAGGAGTATTTTTAGTCATGTAAATTGAACCAAAAAATAAAGCTAACCCGCATTGTAAGTTACAAAGATTTGACATCAGTGATCGTGGGCTTTCGTTAGGGCAAAACCATTCATTCACAGATGGAGAAAAACAATCAAGGAAACTTTTTTTTTGGTGAAAAGCTGTAGTGCTGAAATTTGTGTTAGTGATTTACCAAACTACAAAAAAAAAAAAAAAAAAGAAACAATACATTTCTCGGAAAGAAGAGAGAAAATACAATAAACCGAAAAAAAAAAAAAAAATTCAAAACCAATGCCGAGATCAAATTGAGAGAGGGAAAATTAACGGGTTTTAGGTGATGATCCGGTCTTGGGGAAAAAAAAAAAAAAAAGAGAAGACTGGGATACAAGAAAATAAAAAAAAAACAAAAGAAAAAAAAAAAAAACAAGATGTTGTACTTTAGTGTAGCTATTGACGAAACTTTGTGTCAAATCTACATCTCGTGGAATGAAGTGGCGCGCCTAGCTATAGTTTGCGCGATATTGGAATGACAAAGACCCCGTATTTATCAGAAGAAGAGTTACTGATAGGCAGGGTGCTTGATACCTTTTTGATGGTAATCAGGAAGCCAAGGGAGAGGAGTATTATAACTGCAGTTTTTAAGCTATTATCGAAAAATCAGAACAATTAACATGTTAATAATGATATTCTGTGTTACTACTGATGCCGCACCTGCATTTGTCCGGAGATCCAAAGAATTCTAAAGCGATTTGTTAAACTTACTTGAGGATCGAAATATTGGACCGCTCAAGCTATCGGTGAATTCCATTGCATTATACCAGGAAAGGAGGAGAGAAATTTGTCCCCCGTGACGAAAAATTTCGTCCACTATCCTTGAACAATATCCTGTAACTGAATACTGTTTGTCAAGAGTCCATGGTCCTTAGTCATAAAATCAATAGTTTCTCGGTCTTCATTTGACCCCACAGGCAATTTCAACATCTCCTTCTACAAGAAATGCGGACAGCGCATATGCGGACAGACGCGATGTACAGCATTGTTCCCGTCATGGCTTAGTCACGAAGTTGGTAATGTTCACCATTTTAGATCGGATTTGTGGACTCATGTCTAGAAGGCAATGAAAGGTGTTGGATCTGATGGTTAAGTCAAGAACATTTCCCGGGAAAAATTGTAATGAGGCATTGTCAAATGGGCATGCGCAGACCTGATGGGTGAAAGGGTACTTAGGTTGTCATAGTAACTACAAGTGTTATGTTCTGAATGCAGATTAGAGCCAGATTGCTTTTTTACAAAGGGCCAAATCCGAGCCGCACTTAATCTCGCAGTTCTCTCTAGCACTCCCTTGAAGGATCAGTCTCCTGATTATCACGGAACTTTTGCGACGTCGAGCACTCACTGGATTGACGACCAGTGCGGCCCAACCCTATTCACGCTCGTCCTACTTTATTGGTAGGGAATTATCAGAGTGCTTCCTGGAAATCAGATTATTTATGTCAACAGAGATGATCGCAACACATGAAAGAATGGGGAAGCGTGCAGTGCTTGATAAGCAGTTGGATATACTGGATTTTGCTGAAGACTTGGCTTCTCCTGTCCCAACGGCCGTTGTATTGGATTACCAGGATCAAAGGGAAACACTCGATGAGAGGTCCAGAAATGGGTTGAACATACTAGACATCGGGAAAGCAATGATAATGCCTATAAACTGCAGGTAAGTCGAAAACAGGTCGAAGTGGATGGAATGTTGACCAATTTTGAATATGCAACACATCAGGAATTCAAGGCATCAGATAGTATTGGGACAGACATGGACGAATAACAAATTTGTAGAATCGGGAAAGGATGCTTTCATTGCTTGATAGGATGGTTGCTTGGATCAAAGAAGTATCAGCTTGCAATCCCTCAAAATGGCTGGACTCATCCCTGCCTGAAGCATTCTACCTGTTTGAAGAAAGTTGAGAACATTAAGCCAATACTTTCAGGCATAGCTTGGGACTTTCATAAAGGGGTACTTGCGTTGACTAAACAAATTTCTAAAACACATGAAAAGCTGTTTTAAGTCATACATGTGGAGAATGATGACAAGAACTGGGAGCCAGTTTAACAACCTGTGAACAAGATGATGCGAAGAAGCCGTGGTAGAGCTCGAGGATAATGGGTCTCACATTGAGGAATACACACCTGTTTGTTGATATGCAATACAAGGCAGAAGCAAACTACCATGGTTCTGGAAACCCAGGGCGAAATGAGCCAGAGGTGACTCTAGATCAATGTAACATTGGATGTTGAGACTCATGGTTGAAACATGAAGGTTTAATGGAACGTGTTTAGATGATTTGGTTTACATTGGAAATGAATTGAGGTGATGGCACGTGGGGAGAGACGGTAACTTAACAAATTATGTTTACTTAGGCCTATGCTACCGGTTGATGTCCGTGTTAGGGTTTACCGGTAGGTGTAAGACCGTTACATTATTTATAGTTGCTTCCCCCATATGGGCACAAAATTGGAAGGTTGGTGATAATATTGAGGTTTCGGCAATAGAATGGTGGGAAGAGTACTTTAAATGTTTGCAAACTAATATATGTTGTACTGATTGAATAATCTGAGGTACCATTATTCTTGTAATTAAAATATTTAATTGACAAATATTTGAATTTGTTGTTTAAAAATGTCGCGGTTTACATTTAGTATATGCAAGATCATTTTTAAATTATTTCACAAGATAATTGGTTTTGTATATGAAAAAATATGGTGGACCCCCCTTAGTCTGGCATCGCCTAGGAGTGATAAAAGACGTGCCAACTTATTACTTCGGCACGACTAGGTCTAAAAAAGTTTGTAGAGACAGCTCTAAACATGTAAAAAAGGGAGAATTCACAGACATTCAGGGGGAAAACTTGATTCCAATCATTATGGATGCGGATATAGTGGAAGTTCAACAAACAGGGATAGTATAAGGGGAGTTGGACAGATGTCTCGAAAGAGAACGTGTAAAGGAACAGAGATCTTGGCCCTAGGACAATGTACGTTGTTTTTATAATTTTTGTGTTTTGTTGGGATAAGTGGGATTTTTGACCTAGGCTTGACGTTTGTGAAGGAGGTCTGTTTATTCCTTATCTAGACACGTTTAAATGGTGAAGCGTCCTTGCGAAGCAGGGTCTCCATAGGAGAAGGTGAATCATAATGAAGGAATGAAGTTTCATTGGAGTGCGGGAAATTTGAGTGAGATAAACTATTTTATAAGTCCCCCCCGATGTTGAGTGGCATTAGGTGAGTTGAAATTGGAGGACCCATAAGGTGGATAGTGTAATTGCTTGTTGCCGTTACTAAGTGTACTGATGACGATAGTTGGGTCTGGAAGAATGTCGCGTGAGTCTCGAGATAGAGCCGTACCCGTCCATGTTGCTGTATGGACGAAAGGCCTTTATTGTTGGGAGCAGGGAAGATACACGTGATTGATAATTGTATAAGGATGAGTGTTGGATCTTGAGGCAATCGTGGGGGGTAGGCACTTACTTTCCAGGGGGTTTACGTGGGCTGCATCCTCAAAGTCTTGTCCATAGTTGCCTTAATAGGTTATGTTTCACCAACAGAGCTCACCTAGGGGACGGAATATGGCGGGGGTGGGTGGGTGGGCATATTTTTACTGGGTGAGCAAACAGGTCACATGTGACAGGGCATACAGCGCTAACGGATATTGAGTGTTCTCGGGCTTACCTTTACCCGATATGGGGGGGGTAACGTGATTGAGAAAATGTTTGATAGTTTAATGTGGAGCTGGGGGCAGATTTACAAATTCAGGATTTCAAGTTGGTCTTTATTTAGGGTTTATTATGCTTTATGGATTGTTGACGTTCTGTGGGGTTTTTACGAAAGCTTATGGAGAATATGTTTAATGTACTGAGTTGCGATGGAAGTGATTCGGGTGGGGGATGTAACGCAGGGTGGGGATGACTGGGTGGACGAGGCGAATTAGGTAGGTTTGATAAAGTAATAGTGTTTTTAAGGTCCGCCATTTTACCAGAACGCCATTCCCCAAGTTGTAACGCAATAATGACTATGGAGAAAATTAGGTAGTTGAGAAAGATAGTGGAACAAGGTCCGCCATTTTACCAGAACGCCATTGAACTGGACCCGTACCCGTATCACTTCGACACATTGTTAAATGCCGTCAAAAACGGAAATGCAGACATAGATCTAACCCCAACCCCCCTGCTCCGCACTGTTGCCGAAACCGACCCCTCGAACCCTAACCGGCACCCTCCCTACACCCCTTCCCCAATCCTCTAAAAAAAATGCCGTCATAAACGAAAATGCATACATAGATCTAACCCAAACTTCCTTCACGCCCCCGCTCGCACCAGTGCCGCTACCCACCCCCTCCTCCCGACCCGTAACCGGCACCCTCCCTCCATCTAATCCCCCACCACCTTCCCCCAATAATGTCACCAAAATATTGCCCCAACTTTCGCTTTTACATATGTCACCTCATACATAACCGTACAAACGCTGCAATTATATACATTGTGCGTAAGCATAGCCACTTGTCCAAAATAGACCAAAACGGCGGCCTCCAGTTTCACTGTCCTTCCCATCCGCTAAAAAATTATCTCATTTTACGCGAATCTCAAATTACGCACGCCCCCAGAACATAACCCTCGCGTAAATTGCAATTGAGCTGTATATTCTTGCTTAACAGTTTCCAGTTGTATATGCATCATTACTGCTTGGTTCGCAATTCTTATAGCTTCTGTTTGTTGCCAGAACATACCCTTTATTGTTCTCAAGTCTTTTTCATCGATGTTTGTGCTAACATTATGATAATGTGTCCATGTTTTGCCTTGTCGGACGCATTCGTATAGTTCAAAAAGCACAAGTAAAGGTCTTACTGTATACATTGAGGGAATTTGTGTATAGCATAAAAAAGCAGTCCTTGTTCTGGAAACCTCAGAGTAAGTAGAGGCAGGGGTAGACCAAGAAACACGTGGTGAAAAGAACGAGACAGAAGTGAAAATAACGAGGAAAACGTAGAAGGAGCTTGAGCTGATGGTACGTGACAGGAGGACTAGGCGTGTGTTTGTTGAAGGCCTATGCTCCTTGTGAGCTAAAGGGTATTGACTGATTGATTGATTGATTTAAGGTTTATTTTTACTTCAATAGCCATTAGTGTTTGTGGTGATACAACCATTAGTCTGTAGGTAGCATTTTGTGTGCGCAATATAGAACTTTGGTAGAAATATTTAACTTCAGTTTTGCGCACCATAACGCACTTTGACTCAATGGACACGATGTTGCCAAGGTGTGACGTGGTTGTATACTTTGTAGAAGGAATTTTGATTGTGTAAATCAGGGATCGGCAACCGGTCGATCCTGATCTACCGGTAGATCCCATGAGATCAATTGGTAGATCTATAGGTGACCGAGGGAGGTAACAGAATGTTGAACCTAGCTAAATTCTGGACTAACCCTTTTCAGCCGGTACGTAAAACTCAGTGTTCCCGGGTTTAAAGTTACTTTTCCAGCATTCCTAATGAAAAACCCGCAAGCTGGCTTACTAAAATTCCCTTTATTTGTAAACTACACAAGACATAAAGTGATCTTTTCTTTGAAGTAAAGTTAACATTGGGTAACACATCTTTTTAGTTCCAAATGTCCTCTTCCTTGTCGATGAGATTGCAGGAAGCACATCGTGCAGAAGAGATAAAAGGTAACATATAGACTGCAATTATTCTAATTTTCAAATACTCTGAAATCTGAAAACAGACATGATTTTATCAAAGTAGATCTTTATAGAGCTCATTATTTCTAAAGTAGATCCCTACGACTTCTGGGATGCCTACCGGGGGTGTACATGAAAAAGCGTTCGAATGGTAGAGTAATTAGAGCGCTGGCATCTCGCTTTAGAAGTGCCGGATTCGAAACACGGTGGCGTCACGCTGAAGTCTGCACGCCTGTAAATAGGTACCGGTACCTGACTTTGCTATTGAAATAAGGACGGAAAAGACGGCGAGGAAAGGACCTGATCACACCACCTCTCTATGCTGGAACTAGTCTAAAACACTTCACTCCTCTACCGCGGTATTTGACATGGCACTAATTTTATTTTTACATGAGAGAAGACAGTCGTGTTGTGACTGGCAAAACGAAATACGATCATTGAGAATTTGTTTTCGGATCAGCCATAGTCTGAAATAATATTCTGCTGATAAATGGATACTGAGATTGATACAAATATATAATTTTGGAAAGTCTGATGACGTAGGAAGTGGTTCCATCTCTGATCTAACTGCGAGTTGTTTGAAATGAAGCCACATCGTTACTATATGTAAAGCAAATGTTTAATGCAGTAAATATATCGCATAAGTTCGGCGTTAGTCGATTTACCACTTGTATATTCCACGTTGTGGATTTTAGTTTTGCTGCTGAGTTTTTTTTATTTGCTATTTTAAATTGGACGTTCTCGTATCCACTAGACGTAATGATATTAAACGTGAAAGAATCCGCCGCAAAGTTTGTAAAGCGATCACCCACATAGCGCTGTAAATTCGTTCCCGACATATCGAGCGCATACCGAAAAAGCACTAAACGAAAATTAATTTCCCATTGTCGTGGAATATTCTAATCCACATATATAAATTATCAAGTAAATATAAAGCCTAATAAATACATATAATAAATAAAGGAAGAAGAATGGTAAAGAACAGTGCTGTCACAATGACAGTACTCGAAATCCCCCTTGTTTTCTGCTTCGTCTGCAAATTGTAACGCTTTCACGTTGATAGTAAAAGCTTACTGTATTATACCCGCTTTCTTCAATGAAACGTGTGCTGTATTTCTTGGAAAAACATTGAGAGGCACCCTGCGTAATGACCTAAATTAATCCTAACATTAATTATACTGCGTTACCCAAAACGAACGAACAGATGGACTAAAGGATAAAGAGAGAGGGAGGGCTGAAAATCAGGAACGCATGCAACACGCGTCGCGCGATACACAATTACTACTATCACGCGTGTAAGGCTACACGCAATAACTTTTTCGGACGGACAGTGATAAATTCACTACCCTTCCCAGAGTTAGGTTTTAAAATCATAAAAAACGCTTATTAGGAAAGATAACAATAGATGGGTTTACGTTTGAAAACATTACAGTACCCAGACAGCACATCTTCGAAACAGGAGGTAGAAGGAATTGCATATTTTGAACGCAGCCACGTAGCTCTTTTAAATTTGGATATTTGGGTTCCTTAGGGCTTGCTGACAAAGAATATGTAAAACGTTACGCAAATAGTCCAGGAATTAATAAATTATAACCAAAATAAAATAGTGGGGATGCCTGACAGCATGGAATCATTTCTGCTCATAAGATTTTTTTATAACGTGTTTGAAAAAAATCTTACGTTACAGAATTAGCCTACCATGTAAACTCCAAATTGATTGGAGCGCAACAAATGAAAGACTAACCACGATTGGTCGGGCTATAAATACTATCTTTCGTTGTTAGGGGAGACGTGAAAAGGTAACATTTTTTCAAACACTTGTCGAAACGTGGCCTCATTGGCTAGACTCGCTGATATACTCACTTAGGAGCGTTAGTTCGAGACCACTAGTGCAAATAATCTTGATAAAGCAACAGTGCGTTGAAGCCAGCTCATGGTTGTGTTAAATAAAAGCCTGGAACATAAGCAGATGGGAATTTGTGCCAGTAATTGTGCCAGAATTCATTGCTAATCAACGTATCTGTGTTTATTTCCATGAAATTGTGGTAAGCTTGAACCATTCAGTATCTTTTAATGAAAATTGAATGTAAATTGTTAATTTATGCCTGTATATATATGTGTAGTTCAGTGGCAAACAGGAGATAAAGCCTATAATGCTCCATCCCCCCCCCCCCCCCCCCCCCCCCCCCCCCCCCCCCCCCCCCCCCCCCCCCCCCCCCCCCCCCCCCCCCCCCCCCCCCCCCCCCCCCCCCCCCCCCCCCCCCCCCCCCCCCCCCCCCCCCCCCCCCCCCCCCCCCCCCCCCCCCCCCCCCCCCCCCCTGAACAGAGGGTGTCGGAGGGAAGTAAAACGGCATGGAATGGCCAAATAGTACACTGACACCTGGATGATTGATTAGACAGAAATAATGCTGGAAGTGCAGAGGCGTGGTAACCATTAGGGAGGTAGATACTGGTATAAAGTATTTCAGATGAAGCTGACAGTTGGCCTAACGCTCTGAACTCAATGTTTGTGTTGTATTGTGCTCCGTGTAGAACTAGAGTATCAATTAGTTATGAAGTAGAAGGTACATCCTTCTTGTTTACAGGGACCGTGGTCTTGATGGTACTGAGCAGCACCTGTCAGAGCTTTGCTGAATCCAGAGTCGGACAGCATACTCCTTGGTCCATTTAGCTATCAGTGAGGTGTCTCCAGAGCCCAGAGGAGAATTCGAGCAGAGGAGTCCTTTCCTGCCGCCATCACTCAAGATAAGCTGATTTGGCCAGCTGAGCTCAACATTATGTCCCCTCATCTTGAAAGGACTTTGTAAAAATAACATTCAGAGGGGAATTTAATTGTCTTAATATCAGGAACTGAAAACATCTCCAATACTAGTCCCAAAAGACAAACTATTGAAGTCATGATGACAAATACCAACAGAGCTTGAACAAAACAAAACCAGTATTACCTCATATTACCACTACACAACTGACACACATAGGATATTTTAATAATATATGTCACTACAATATTCATATTGATAAAGTCTGTACATATACTTGTAATTAAAATTGATTGTGATTCCTGGTTCCTTTGTATTTGAATCAGGACACATATACCTTTATGATAACCATGAATACATATTGTTATTTGAAAAGTTATCAGTGACTCCTTAAGATATTCTCATAGAGTGTTATATGTATGTGAGTGTCACAGTGTTGTCAAGAGTAGTGGATTAAATTAAATTGTTTATCTGTCTGTTGTTGTGACTTACACTTCATCATACACATACCCTAGACACATAACGTAGTCATCACACTATTCCAGAATAATTCTGACTGAGATATATAGATATGTGGTAGCAAGTAAGGTTATCTATAATACACTACTCTTAATAGATATAGATACCTTCACAGCTGATCTCAGTCAGTACACTAAGTCCCATATAAATATTTATAACATCCCACTTCACCACATATATTGGGGTCTCGCTCTTGGGATTTTGAATCTTTCCCTATTAAAAATATTGGGGGTAATTCACTTCAGGGAATATAAGAATTAAAAGGTATCCTTGGGTGGAATTAAATAAGGTTGAGCTCACGGTGCCTGTGTTGTCCATTAGATATATTTAGAGATTAAATTGTTGGTTAGACATTGTAGAAACTTACCTGATAGACAATGGCGGACCTGGCCAAGTTTCGATCTGCTGCTGTTCAGACTGCAAAGGAGTTAGGATTAGATGGGCAAGTTATGGTTGCCTATGTTACTACGGAATGTGACAAATTTATTGAACGCGAAGAAAGAAGGTTTGAAGCCGAAAGAAAGTTAGAGGCTGAAAGGGAAATTAAGAAGTTACAATTTGAAGCTGAGGCTGAGACTAAGAGGTTGCAGATTGAGGCTGAGGCTAAGAAATTGGAGGCAGAAAGAGAAGACAGAAGATTGGCTGCAGAAAGGGAAGAGAAGAAATTAGCTGCAGAAAGGGAAGAGAAGAAATTAGCTGCAGAAAGGGAGAAGAAATTAGAAAATAAAGCTGCAGAAAGGGAAGCAGAAGATAAAAGATTACAAAGGGAACATGAGTTACGACTAAGGGAGTTTGAGTTTCAAGGCCATGCTCCTGAAAATGGTGCCAGTCCCTTTGCCTCTGATGCTACGGTTACTCAAGGAGCCTCAACCTCAGCTATGAATTTTCATTTAGATCATTTGTTGAGAAAGACGATGATATTGAGAGCTACCTAAATAGGTATGAACTATTAGCTACCACGTATGGGTTAGAGAGAGAAAGGTGGAGCTTAAAGTTATCTCAGGGACTTCGTGGGGCAGCTTATGAAGTTTTTGCAAAAATGAGCAGAGGTGATCAGGAAAATTATGACATGCTAAAGCAGGCTCTTTTGTTAAGATATGAAGAGAATGCTGAATTTTATAGGAAAAAATTTAGGAATGCTAAACTACTGTCAGGTGAAACCTATCACCAGTTCTCTGCACGAATAGAGACATACTTGGAGAAATGGACTTCTCTGGGGAAAACCCAAGATCTTAAGGAAATGGTCCTTATAGAGCAATTAAGAGAGTCCATGGCTCCAGACCTGAGAAAGTTTCTCATGGAACAAGGTGCAGAGAGGCTGGATGAGTTGCTAAATGTTGCTGAAAGGTATCAAGCAGCTCAAGCAGAGGTAACAGGTAATAAAAAGAAACAAGTGGATAACTTTAGGGCACCACAGAACTTTAATAAATTTGATCCTAAGGATCAAAATAAAGGTAAGCACCAATTTGATAGGCCACGGTATGAAAATAAAAATAAAACCCCACAATTCGATGAAAGGAAATATGATGAAAGAAAATCTTTCAACCAAGGAAAAAGGTGGTGTAAGAATTGTCAGATGGACAATCATGACACTGACCGTTGCAGAAGGAAACCTGTGTATATGGCAACCCTTCAGGTCAGGTCGACCTCAAGACAGGAGGAGGATATTATGTTAGATACCACTCCAGAAGAGATGAGGAAGGCACAGGCTGGGGATAAAACACTCAAGCCTTGTTTCAGAAAATTGTCAACTTGTCACACAACTCCAGGCAAGGGAGATTTTTACATGAAAAACAAGTTGATGTATAGGAAGACTGGAGCTAGATCCAAAGGTCACGGACAGCTGGTACTTCCTAAAAGATATAGGGCAGACTTAATAAGGAGTCTACATGTGAAACCAGATGGGGACCATGAGAAGATAGGTACCATCATTCAAAAGGTGGCTCACAATTATTATTGGCCCAAAGCAAGATGGGACATTGAGAATTTTGTAGAAAGGTGTAGCATAGCACATGAGGGAACACCCACAAGTGGGAACATGGATCAGGACCTGGACACGCCCCGGGGCAAAATTAGGCCTGACAATAAAAAGAAATATAGATTTGATAAAGTGGACCAAATGGAATGGGAAGCCCCTTTTCACGGACAAGCTTCACTTAACTGTTTTACAATGGCCACTATGCGGAGAGTGCAAAAGGATGTCTTACCCCAGGATAAGCCGAAAATCCCTCAATCGGACTTAAACAAACTGGAGGAAGAGGATGTAGGGAGGAAATCTCTCATCAAGAATTTTAAGTGGGGAGAAAGCCCCAAAAGAATTGGTAGCGGTCGTTTTGTGAATGATAATTCTGGGAGGAAAATCATCACTATAAAGCTTCGAGTGGAAGAGACCATACCGGTGCATGGACAAATAGGTCCACACAATTAAAGGTCCACATGTAGCTATGTTAAGAACGTGGACTGATGAAAAGGCAGAGGAAAACATTACATCTTCATACCAATATGTGAATGAGCTGACCACTCGGTTAAAAACTGGCTGGAAACTTGCCAATGAAAATTTGAAACAAGCCAGGAAGAAACATGCTGCCTATTATAACAGGAAGGCGAAGGACAGAAATTTGGCTGTGGGAGAGAAAGTACTGCTTCTTTTGCCTGGGAGTCAGAATAAGTTACAAATTGGATGGCAGGGTCCATATACAGTTCTAGAGAAGGTGTCTAGAACAAATTATAAGATAGATAAGAAGGGGAAAGAAAAAATCTATCATGTGAATCTCCTGAAGAAATATTTGGAAAGAGAACATCAGGAAGAGACACACTTGTTGACCTTGTCCATCGCCATGGAGATGAAAAAGGAACCACTTTCATCATTTGAATATCCATTACACCCATGTGAGACAGCAGCACAGGTGAAAATCAGTACACATTTAACGAAAACTCAGAAAGAGAGAGTGCAACAGGTTCTAAATAATCATGCAGAGGTGTTAACAGACCGACCAGGGCATACAAACCTATTGGAATATGATATGAAACTAATAGACTCCACACCTGTCTGTATGAAACCATATTCGATTCCGTTTGCTAAGGAGAAAGCTTTGAAGGAAGAGATAGACTATCTGTTGAAGGAAGGAATTATTTCGCACAGTGAGTCTTCGTATAGTTCCGGTGTGGTACTCTTAAGGAAGCCCTCTGGAGAACATAGACTCTGTATAGATTACAGGAGACTGAATGCTATTACAGAAGGACAGGTGGATCCATTGCCGGATACAAATCAGCTGTTTGCCAGACTAAATAAAGCGAAATATTTCTCAAAAGTGGATCTGAGTAAAGGATACTATCAGATTCCAGTAAAGCCTGAGGTTAGACCATACCTAGCTTTTAGTACCTCAGAAGGACACTATGAGTTTAATAGATTGCCATTTGGATTGAAGAATGCGCCTAGTGTCTTCTCTAGAATGATGAGAAAATTATTGGATCCTCTGAATAATCCCTGTATAACAAATTTTATGGATGATATCCTTATAGCAACAGAAACATTTGAGGAACACATTGACTCTCTGAACATGCTGTTTGATCGACTTAGGGAGGCAAATTTAACAGCCCGACCAACCAAATGTTGCGTTGGATGTAAAGAATTGGAATTTTTGGGACACACAGTTTATCAGGGAAACATGACCCCTGACCCAAAGAATTTAGAGAAACTACAGAAAGCCCCGAGACCACAAACCAAGAAGGACGTGAGATCCTTTGTCTCATTATGTGGTTTCTACCAGAAGTATATCAAAAACTTTAATTCCATATGTGCACCGCTAACTGAATTGACACGTAAAGGACATCCAGATCGCATTACATGGACACCACAATGTGAAATGACTTACCAAGAATTGAAGGAAAAGCTCACAAGTAAACCCATTTTGAAATTACCTGACTTAAGTCAAGAATTCATAGTAAGGACGGATGCAAGTAATATTGGGTTAGGTAAACTCTACTACAGAAATCAGATGCATTGGATGGGGAATTAAGCCCAGTGGCATATGCTAGCAGAAAGTTGAATAAAGCTGAAATCAACTACTCAACTAGCGAAAAAGAATGTCTTGCAGTAATATGGGCGATAAAGAAATTCAATATTTATCTATATGGGAAGGCATTTAAGTTGCAAACAGACCACAAACCGTTATCGTTTCTAGCACAGGCTAGGCATGAGAACTCCAGGTTACTCCGATGGTCTTTACTTTTGGCTCCATATAATTTTAGCATTGAGTATATATCTGGAAAAACAAATTTGGGAGCGGATTTTTTAAGCCGCCATCCGTGTGATGAGAATCACCGTAAACCCCAGAACTAATAATAAATTTCTCTATGTGAATATAGAATAAAGGACTGACATATAATGTCTGTTTTAAGAGGGGAGGTGTCGTGGAATATTCTAATCCACATATATAAATTATCAAGTAAATATAAAGCCTAATAAATACATATAATAAATAAAGGAAGAAGAATGGTAAAGAACAGTGCTGTCACAATGACAGTACTCGAAATCCCCCTTGTTTTCTGCTTCGTCTGCAAATTGTAACGCTTTCACGTTGATAGTAAAAGCTTACTGTATTATACCCGCTTTCTTCAATGAAACGTGTGCTGTATTTCTTGGAAAAACATTGAGAGGCACCCTGCGTAATGACCTAAATTAATCCTAACATTAATTATACTGCGTTACCCAAAACGAACGAACAGATGGACTAAAGGATAAAGAGAGAGGGAGGGCTGAAAATCAGGAACGCATGCAACACGCGTCGCGCGATACACAATTACTACTATCACGCGTGTAAGGCTACATGCAATAACTTTTTCGGACGGACAGTGATAAATTCACTACCCTTCCCAGAGTTAGGTTTTAAAATCATAAAAAACGCTTATTAGGAAAGATAACAATAGATGGGTTTACGTTTGAAAACATTACAGTACCCAGACAGCACATCTTCGAAACAGGAGGTAGAAGGAATTGCATATTTTGAACGCAGCCACGTAGCTCTTTTAAATTTGGATATTTGGGTTCCTTAGGGCTTGCTGACAAAGAATATGTAAAACGTTACGCAAATAGTCCAGGAATTAATAAATTATAACCAAAATAAAATAGTGGGGATGCCTGACAACATAAAATCATTTCTGCTCATAAGATTTTTTTATAACGTGTTTGAACAAAATCTTACGTTACAGAATTAGCCTACCATGTAAACTCCAAATTGATTGGAGCGCAACAAATGAAAGACTAACCACGATTGGTCGGGCTATAAATACTATCTTTCGTTGTTAGGGGAGACGTGAAAAGGTAACATTTTTTCAAACACTTGTCGAAACGTGGCCTCATTGGCTAGACTCGCTGATATACTCACTTAGGAGCGTTAGTTCGAGACCACTAGTGCAAATAATCTTGATAAAGCAACAGTGCGTTGAAGCCAGCTCATGGTTGTGTTAAATAAAAGCCTGGAACATAAGCAGATGGGAATTTGTGCCAGTAATTGTGCCAGAATTCATTGCTAATCAACGTATCTGTGTTTATTTCCATGAAATTGTGGTAAGCTTGAACCATTCAGTATCTTTTAATGAAAATTGAATGTAAATTGTTAATTTATGCCTGTATATATATGTGTAGTTCAGTGGCAAACAGGAGATAAAGCCTATAATGCTCCAGCCTGAACAGAGGGTGTCGGAGGGAAGTAAAACGGCATGGAATGGCCAAATAGTACACTGACACCTGGATGATTGATTAGACAGAAATAATGCTGGAAGTGCAGAGGCGTGGTAACCATTAAGGAGGTAAATACTGGTATAAAGTATTTCAGATGAAGCTGACAGTTGGCCTAACGCTCTGAACTCAATGTTTGTGTTGTATTGTGCTCCGTGTAGAACTAGAGTATCAATTAGTTATGAAGTAGAAGGTACATCCTTCTTGTTTACAGGGACCGTGGTCTTGATGGTACTGAGCAGCACCTGGTCAGAGCTTTGCTGAATCCAGAGTCGGACAGCATACTCCTTGGTCCATTTAGCTATCAGTGAGGTGTCTCCAGAGCCCAGAGGAGAATTCGAGCAGAGGAGTCCTTTCCTGCCGCCATCACTCAAGATAAGCTGATTTGGCCAGCTGAGCTCAACATTATGTCCCCTCATCTTGAAAGGACTTTGTAAAAATAACATTCAGAGGGGAATTTAATTGTCTTAATATCAGGAACTGAAAACATCTCCAATACTAGTCCCAAAAGACAAACTATTGAAGTCATGATGACAAATACCAACAGAGCTTGAACAAAACAAAACCAGTATTACCTCATATTACCACTACACAACTGACACACATAGGATATTTTAATAATATATGTCACTACAATATTCATATTGATAAAGTCTGTACATATACTTGTAATTAAAATTGATTGTGATTCCTGGTTCCTTTGTATTTGAATCAGGACACATATACCTTTATGATAACCATGAATACATATTGTTATTTGAAAAGTTATCAGTGACTCCTTAAGATATTCTCATAGAGTGTTATATGTATGTGAGTGTCACAGTGTTGTCAAGAGTAGTGGATTAAATTAAATTGTTTATCTGTCTGTTGTTGTGACTTACACTTCATCATACACATTACCCTAGACACATAACGTAGTCATCACACTATTCCAGAATAATTCTGACTGAGATATATAGATATGTGGTAGCAAGTAAGGTTATCTATAATACACTACTCTTAATAGATATAGATACCTTCACAGCTGATCTCAGTCAGTACACTAAGTCCCATATAAATATTTATAACATCCCACTTCACCACACCCATAAGACTTAATAGAAAACAAATTAATTCGCTTCCAAGGTCCAGAAGGTTTACAAAATGTAAGTTACAAATAAGATGCAAAATAAAAACTATATAGTTAACATTTATTAACTACGTATAATTATCAAACGTATTGAACACAAACAAAATATTATGTATGTACTGTTCTAACAGAAAATGTTTTAAAAATATTACAGGAATTCAATCGCTACTACTCCGTTGGTTGTGGCTACAGTTGTCACAGCGGAACTGTCTTCATCTTCAGACGACTGGTTAGCATCAGGGTTCGTAGGGGTTGAAAAACGCTTTTCTTGCTCCAAATGTAGAAGGCACCGCTACTTGGTCAATTTGGGCAGAAGATAAGTAGGGAGACTTAAAAAATAATAATTGAGCTTGCTTTGGCACCTTTTTCCTTTTCTCTTCTAGAGGCACGTTGTAGCAATTAAGATCGTGTTCTATGTTACGGATCATTGTGACGTGATTGTCTCCCCTGCTCCCAGTAGTGGTCCATGGTCCAACAAAGACCAAAGAGTATAATGATGAGGGTCTTCAAAGTTATCTCCCTTCGCTCAAGATTTCTCTTGGCAGAGATAAAAGTAGAAGAATGGTGCTACTGTTTTAAGGAAGCCTCACGGACTTTTAAAGAACAGGAAGCATAACAATTTAGATCATCTAAGCTGTCATGAACTTATTATTCTTCCGCCCCTTCAGTGAGGTAATATTTTTCGCTTGTATTTCTGAGCCCCCAGCTGAAGGTGATTGAGCAATTATTAATTGTATAGCTCTCTATGTTTTTGTATTGAACACATCATGATTCATACGGGTGCAGACATATACTTCACTCAATCGTGATTAATCCAGCTGTATCTTTACAGTTACAGATTAACAGGCTTAATTATTACTTATAGTTTAACAATGTAAAATAAATAAAGTTGTTTTTAAAAAAAGAAGACATGATATTTATCATAGGATGACTTAAATTGTGGTGAAACGTATGGACAATTTGGAAATGTCCCTTGATTGCGCTGTTATGGTACATAGCTTCTGGTGTGGGGTCGGCTGGCGCCTGCTTTAGCCTCTGTTGGTTCCCACAGGTGCATTGGACTGTACCTCTCTACAATAGTCAAGTCTGGTGGCTCTAGCACGTCTCATTCATAAAGGTTAAGGTAAATACGAACGTTGTTAAGCGTCTGCAAGACTCATCTGTTGTTGGTGTCAAGCGTCGACTGCTGACAACTTATACCACAAACTTGTATCACAAACTAAGAGGTAATAAAATGTCTCTTATGAGCATTGAGTCTCCTGATATGAGCATCAGGTGACCTCCGCTTCCATCTACCGCTTCATCTTCCTCTGACTTTTAATCCTCCCTGAGCGTTAATTTTAACCCCAGTGAGTCGGATGAAAGTGCTTTTGGACAGTGGAATTAAATTATATATAAGTATATATATATATATATATATATATATATATATATATATATATATATATATATATATATATATGTATATATATATATATATACGTATATATATACATACATATATATATATACATACATATATACATACATATATACACACATTCATATATATATATACATATATATAATCTTTATTATAAAAAAAATACATTAACATGTACTTGAAATAGTATAAAAACACCATATCATATCCGATAATAATTTAGAGTCCGCAAGTATGCTAAACCCTGCCCAGGAAACAATCGCCAAACGTTCATAATCCGTTGAATTCAATTCATATATATATATGGGAGCATCAGGCAACCTATTACTCTTAAGTGTCCTATAGGCAGCGTGGTGAGACAAGACCATACCATAGGATTGGGAGATTGCCATCATAACACCAATTTTCAAAAAGGGTGACAACCGACAATGTGGAAACCACAGAGACATATCCCTTCTCAGCGTCCCTGGTAAAATCTACTCTAGAATCCTAGAGCAGAGATTCCGACGCCTAGCTGAGCCACAATTTGATGAGGTCCAGTGCGGATTCCGAGCAAACCGAAGTACTCAAGACCTAATAATTACACTCAGACAGCTGAGTGAAAAAGCCCTTGGGTATAAGAGTGAGAGCCATCTTTGTTTCATAGATCTGGAAAAGGCGTTTGACAGGGTCCCCTGGAGCAAACTTTGGGACTGTTTGGCAAGGAAGAACATTCCAGCACCTCTGATTCATGCTATACAGAGCTTCTACAAGTCTTGCAGAAATTATGTGAGGACAGCAAACCATAAGTCAGAAGAGTTCAGGGCCACCACTGGTGAAAGACAAGGTGATATCCTGTCACCTTATCTTTTCAAAATCCTGTCGCTTTTAGATAGGTTTTAAAGTTATGTAAGTCCCGCCTGAGTATAGGGGATGTTGATAAGTACGTGAGAAGTAAAGATGTAAGAGAAAAGAGTTTCACGAGTGGATAGTTAAGGAGAAGATCTGTCTCTGGACTGAATAGTTTCTCTAGTCCAGCCTATCTATACGACTATAATTTAGTATAAGACAATTTTGCACCTCCCATATATTGAGAAATATTAGTTACACTAACCACCTACACACACAGCTATGTGACAACATGACATACAAACGTGAAAAACTATGGTTAAATGGGTATGAGTCAGACCAACACACAAAGTTTAGTTATTTTTGTTGTTTATTATCATTAAACTTTACAACATCGTATATCTAAAAGAGAAGATGAAATAAAATCAGAATTACATGCATAGAAAAAACTAACAGAATCCTTGTGCCCTCCCCTCATTGAGAAGAAAAGAACACAACCAGTTAATAACCTCAAAGGCTGAAGGTTAGCACTAGGTTACATTATAGACAGTAAGGAAAGAACGAACTTCCTACTGAATAAAGTAAACAATATTTAAACAGAGTGCAGATGATACAATGTTTCCTGTACTAAAGAAAAATATTTCACTCTCTCTATCTATCTATCTCTCTCTCTCTCTCTCTCTCTCTCTCTCTGTCATACGTGGCCACACAATCTCTCTTCTTACCCTATTCTTGGTGAAACAATCTGTTGGACGTAAAAATCCATGAATATGTATATAAGGTCCGGAGTATTTCTCTTCCGAATTGGGCCCCAGTCCCTCCTTTCAATAATTAAATCTTATAAGGGGAACTCCTAATTTGGTGGTTGATTCATGGATTACCGATGTCACCTTGAATAGTTAAAGCAGAAAACTCTCTGAGATCTGGTGTTCACAGTAAACAATAGGAAAACATCTGATTGCTAAAACTGTTAATTATTGTTACTCGATGATGATGATAAATCCTATCGGCTGGCTCTGATGAGTGCCGATTCTGAAATAGCGTAACTCTTCTGGATAAAAAAATCCACTTGTATACGTCTATCAAAAGTCGGGAGAATTGTTATTGTTATTACTCCACAATGGGCTGATAAAATTGAATCAATATATCTGGGTATTTTGTAAGTCCAGTTAAAATTTACTATTAAAATGTCAGTTCGTATATGTAGCCGTTCCTGTTCACAACTGAACTTGGAGCCTCGTAAGCCAAATAGAAAACTTAAATCCAATCAGTGAATGGAGAAAAGGCCCAACATAGACCACAATAAAGCCAAAATAGACCCAAATAAAAAAAAACGCTGGTCGCCATTGATCAGGTCACGCGTAAGGATAGAGGAACATTATGAAAAAATTACTGCTAATAATATCTACATATAAGCACACGTTGTCTCTAGCCTATTCCTGTCTGGTCAGTTTTTGCTAGCGCGGCGTCTCTAGATCAGGTGAAGGTATGTGCCCTCCCCCGCTCATTCTGCGCGCGCTAACAATCAGCTTACAATGTCAGTTATTATTTAATTATCCATACGCGCACTTTAACAAATATCGCCTGTCGCTAAGTAGCTATTAGAGGGTCGGCGTCGGTTTGTTTAATCGCATGATATTTAAACAACAGCCACTTACTAAATTACACAAACGGGAATTCTATTCCATCAATTATCCGTCGCGCCTAGTGTATTAATTAGTCAACTAAATCGTCTCATTCTGAGTGATAGCGGGTGATTAAAAATTAACAGTACAACTGAAACACCTGGAATTAAAATAGCTACGCGTTACTTAATTCACTAGTTTTAACGCTAGAAAATCGCAGTGAATTATAATGGTAAACTTAACACATTAAATCACGAAAATGCTCATTTCTATTACCACAAATCAGAGATGAAACCATCCCCACGAAATGCTATTAAAACAACTCCCACGGTGGTTCTAGAATAACGTGCTTAGATTATCCACTATTCTGAGCGACAACTGATAACTGATTTGAGAAAGACGCAGTTTATATACCATCAAGTTCTAATGATCTCTAGAGGATGTTAATTTTCACACTCTTTGTGCATAGCAGAAAATCAGGAAACTGCGTTTCACAGATGAAAGGCTAACGGTCGCTTCTGTCGACTCTGCTATCGACAACAAGCTTAAACCGTGTTGCGGGCTTCCTTCCGCAATTTTCCCTGTTTCTCGAGATCACATAATTATCTTTCCCTGTATGTACGAACATCAAAGGATTAGCTCCCCTTATAGAGAATCTTCAAAGGCCGTTACTCTTCCACGTGTTTTCCACGTGCGGTCTGTCAGTTATCGTAATATTGACAGATCAGCTCGCGTGAGAAACTTGAGTAAACGAACGTGGTTCGCCCCCTGCTTTAAATGACAGGTTGTGAAAGCTGGTAAACAAACTCGTTTTTTATGGTCAATTAAAAAGAGGCGTGGATTAAAAGGTGAGTCAGACAGGCAGAGAAATGCGTGACTTTGTTAGCGAATCTTAGGACGGTAACGGGAAAGCAAAGGCTATCAGATACTGTAGGCTATATTTCCATTATACGTCACAACTCTGCATGGACGATGTCTTCAATGCATGTTATGAGAGAACAAGAAAGTATTCAGTGGGGTACTGGAAGATGAGACAGGTCTGTATTTAAGAGCTGGCATTTGCTGATAATGTTGCCCTGATTGCTAAATCAGAGGCACATCTCCAATCCAACCTGCAATTCTGGAAGGAAGAGCTGGAGAAGAGAGGGATGGTCATAAGTAGCTCTAAAACAAAATCCATGGTGATATCACGAGAAGAAAGAAGACATCAGATTAAGCTGGGAGAACAGGTACTGGAGCAGGTCGAATACTTTAAATACCTCGGAGCTATTATAGACCGAAAGGGAGGCATCAAAGAAGAGTTGGCCACTCGAAAAGCAGCAGCTGGGAGACTTTTTCAGGCCATAAATCGAGAATTCCTCAGCAAGAGAGACGTTGGTAAGAAAACGAAGATGGCTGTATACCGCTCCACCTATGTCCCAGTCTTGACATATGGATGCGAGTCATGGGTAATGACTACAACCCACAAAAGCCAGATCCAAACCTCAGAAATGAGGTATATGACGAAGGTGGTTGAAGTAACAAGAAGAGACATGGACCGCAACCAGACGATAGGTCAAGGCCTAAAATCCCACCCCCTGCAGACCCAAGTAGAACAGTCCCAACTAAGATGGTTTGGCCATGTCTGCAGAATGGGAGAAGATCGGCTACCACGACAAGCATAGGAAACAAAGAGCCAGGGATCCAGTCCCCCACGACGACCCAGAGTCCGCTGGGAGGACAACATTAGACAATCTTTGAAGGACCGAGGACTAGAATGGAACTAGGCCAGGAGGAAGACAGCCGATAGGATAGTCTGGCGCTTTCTCTTGCAAACCTCTACACCTCACGGTAGAAGGGGAAAGACTTAAGTAAGTGTCTGTGTGTTCAGACAAATGTTTTCTTTAATTCTTGTTGCTCTAACAATGTCCCATTTTTTTATATTTCTGATTAAACTTCTTTATAACGTATCTGGTGTTGACAACAATAAGAATGTGTTAGTTGATATTTGATCAGGTGGTTAAGCTAAATTATATCAAGTTTGAATTAACTTACGGGTTTAATCAAATTATTTATGAAACATCGTCAAAGGCAAGCATATCAAATTCAGATACTTTTCACATAGATCATACACGAAATACAAGAATTCACTCAGATTAGTTTCCTCATTAAGTATAACTTTGCGTAATGCTTCACTTGACAGACAAAGAAAAACACAAGCAAAGATCTGTGTAACGGAATATTACTTACATACAGAAATGTATGTGAACAAGAACAGAAATATAAACGGGTAAAATTATTACTATCTAAGATTGAGGAAACTATGTATAAAATGACATCAGAGGAACTGCAGAAGCACAGCAGAGCTACAGTACAATGCTAATTTCATAAATAACTGTTGGATTTCCATACAAATGCAGAGAGCTGACTTACGGCTGTACTAACTATGTATACCATCGCATTTGATGGTATAATGCTATTGGTTGCCATCGAAACAGCGGCCATGTTGGATTTTACTCCTCTTTTTCAATTACCTCAGACTTTTGTTTAATTAATGAGTTATGGGCACCAAATTTTAAATGGAAGCTCATCATTGTATTTTAAAACTTCTTTTTAAGATTAGATTTTAAAAAATGTAAGAAAATTCGGGATATATAGCTTTAAAGTGTGCATCTCAAAATAGTAACCATTTTATTTTTCTTTCAAAAATTTTACAACATTATCTGAAATAAATCAACATTTTGATAAGATATCAAAATTAGAACTGACTAAAGTTTTATTACCAGGTATTTGTGGCAAATCTCATTTTGACTGGCTAACAGGTTATCTGAACGTTAGTAACATAAATAACATAATAATCAATCAATACCCTTTAGATACCCAAGGAGCATAGACCTTCAACAAACACATGCCAAGTCCATATGTCACGTGCCGTCAGCTCAAGTTGTTTCTACGTTTTCCGCATAATTTTCACTTCTATCTCTAGTTCTCTTCTCCATGTGTTTCTACCATTGCCTATTTTTCCCTGGCGATTCCAGAACAACGACTGCCTTGTAGTGCTATCAACAGGCTTCCTTAATCTCTACCATATCTATCGCCAGCGTCTTCTTTTCATGTCTTTTTCCACTGGCTTTTGTCTGATTCTTGTCATCCTTCTTCTACTTCTTCCTCGTTCGTCCTGAAAAGGACGTTGGTTGCGTTGTGTCCGTTTACAGCAAAGCTGCGATATTTGCGCCTTTCGGCCGACACATCCGACTTCAGCACGGCATTTTTGGGACCGGGTTAGCCTTCATTCTTCGATCCCTACTCACTCAGCCAGACTGCAGTGATGCAGCCTGTTTCCAGGACCACCACTTGGAGGTGGAGTAGGGTCTTGGTCAGCTCTGGTTCGCTGACCCTGACGCAAGCAGTCTAGCTATGGGTCGCTAACTGCATTTTTCACTGTTGACTCATCTTAGGTCCCTTCTATTCTAAGCAAGCACCCATTTATGAATGTATGTAACATTTTTGTTCTTGTTTGTGGTGCTCCATATGTTTCAGAGTCATAAAATAAGATTGACTTGACATTAA
Organism: Oreohelix idahoensis; assembly: GCA_024509875.1. Taxonomy (NCBI): domain Eukaryota; kingdom Metazoa; phylum Mollusca; class Gastropoda; order Stylommatophora; family Oreohelicidae; genus Oreohelix; species Oreohelix idahoensis. Next base: position 108,227 of record JAMPIV010012050.1, read on the forward strand.
AATAAGACAAAGTTCTGCGAAATTCATGTCTGTCTCTAGATCGCTTCTCCATATCTTCTTTGGTCACAACAGACTTCTTTTGGCTTATTCCGTGTTGCTCCAAGCGCCTCCCTGCCAGAGAACCTTCTATTGTCTTGGATGGATGCGTTTAATTTCTTTGAGTTGACATGTTCATGTGCTTGTTGGCGTTTTTTGTTCGTTTTTTTTATTTATTTATGTCTATAGAATTGGAGTAACCAGCCCCATGTTCAACCCCTACAGACTTTTTTACGATATGCATGGTAAGTCACCGCGCTACTATTTGCTCCCCTGTTTACCTCGGCAACAGACGGGTGTGTTTAAGATTGGCCAATGATAAACAAATACAGTGATGATGTAATGATTTTAACATTTAAAGGTCATGCAATGTAAAGGGGTGGAGCTACAGCGCATTGTAAGTCAAACAGCACAGAATTTAAATTAGGATTAGTCTATATTCAGATAATGTATATTCCTCTGAATCTAAATTTGTGAAAATCATTTGTCAGAACACATTCTACATAGGTATGTTTTAATTTTGTAAATAGTATTTTCTTCACAAGTTGTGATTTTACTATGAAGAAAATCTAGATTATTTTCAGAACTTTGTTTCATGTTACTAATGTTCGTACAACTTTCACATTTATTAATCAATCAAAATGAGATTTTGCACAAATACTTTCCATAAAATAATAAAACTTTTGTCAGATCAGATTTTTGATGTTTTATCAAAACTTTGATTTATTGCAAAGAAAGTTGTAAAATTGTGACAGAAAAATGATTATTATTTTTAGATACAAACTTTAAAGTTCTATATCTCAAAATTTACGCAAGTTATCAAATCTCCATACTGATAAAAGCTTTAAAACATAATGATAACTATTCTGTTTAAATTGATATTGATATATTAGTAAATAGAAAAGCCTTAGCAAATTGAAATAGAACAATAGAATCCAATATGGCCACCGTTGCCATGGCAACCAATGATGCAATACTTTAACACTCTTCATTTTGTGTATCTATGATTAATAATAATAATAAATTCTTTAAGCACCAAACACGGCGCATAAGGCAGAAATCAGTGCTCTCCAGATTGTTCGTTGTGACGCCACTCCTCTTAGCTCTTGCACATTATTTAATCCCAACGTTCTTCCCTCTCTTATTATTGTTCTTCTGAGTGTTTCTTTTGGTCTTCCTTTTTTCCTCTTACCCTCAGGAACCCAAGTGAGCGCCTGTAGTGGTATTCTGTTGTTTTGCATTCGTAGGACATGACCGATATATGACCATCGTCTTTTCCTTATATAGTCGGAGACATATTTCTGCCTAGAGTTTTCTTTTATTTGTTATATTCTCTATGATTGATGTAGGTTAAATACGTGCATTTTAATTGAAATCCTGCGATGAATAACGAAAATAGCATTTCACTGTAGTTTCCCACCTTAATAATATTTCAAGGTACGCTTCTATTTGCTATTGTCAACGATTATGGCTATGAAGAAACATGTTGCTGTTGGGTTTAAATCTTCAAAAGTTTTAAAAACTCTTCCTACAACAGTTATTATTATGTTTTCTCTAGATCTGTATGTTCAATCTTGATTCTCTGTCTTCGTGATGTTATAGTTAGCGTGGTCAAACAAATCGCACTACATTGGGGGCCAATAACTCATGTTATCCCTGGTCTGAGATTACCTTACAGCATATCTATAAGAGAAGGGCAGATGTAGAAACAGTCGTTTATCGAAGTCAGCCCTTCAGAGGAAAAAAAAACAATGGGATGCAGAAAAAAAATAAAGTTAATAAAGTACGATACAACATTCTGACAACAGTTTTGTATATGTGTTATGGGGTTAGATCACCACCTGATTACTGCATATGGAAATCTTTGGTAATTTAGAGAAGGCAGGTTCGTCGGTTGTCGATTAAATAGCACTATCATTTCTTGACGTAAGAGACTAGAGTTGGAGTGCGACATACCAGGCCAGTCAACAATCTAATTTTGCTAAAATAAACGGAGAGTATACTCCACTACGTTTACAGGCAATGTGTGGAAGATATTTTCCGTTATCTTGTTTTCCAGAAGGCTTGACCTTTACACCTACACAGTCACATGGGAAATTATACATGATGTAGGAATTGGCTAATGAAAAACATTTTTAGTGGTGCTCAGTTGACCGTATTCCTCAACGTGTACTTGCAACAGCACAATACTGTTACCCGGAAGGACTGGGATCGTAATTGTGTGTATTCCTATTGATTATAATCTATACTTACAGGGAGCCGCGCTAGCGTAGTGGTTACAACACCGCTCTGGCGACCGGGTGATTCAGGATCAAACCCGGGCGACGGCATTTGAGGATTTTTCGTCGACCGGGATTTGGACTGGATTAACTCGAGACCTGGCAAGTACATTTGAAGAGTGTCGTCGACCAGGGATTGGCGGCTCCTGAGCCGACCCAGCTCTAATGGGTACCTCCGAAATCGGCCAGTATCTGCCTGAATGGCGAGGAACACCTGTCTCTGTACAAGAAAAAAAGGGATACATCACGTAAAAATCAATGTCAAGTTAGACATTAATAATAACCTGAGATTTCGCCTCGAGTATTAGCGGGCGTACGAAAAAAAAAAAAAATCTATACTTACAGATGCACCTTTCGGCGTGATTTTATCTTCTATAATGAAAGGAAGCAAACTTGAAAAGAGCAACTTTTCGTTAAGTAGTCAGACAAAGTAACGCAATGACGCCCCTTAATAAAATGCTACAAAAATGGGTGGAGTTACTTCTGTCTATGTAAAGAGACTATTTATTTATGGTGATATGTTCTAACTAACAGGGCGCATAATTGATTAGATTTACTGCTTCCGATGACGGTATTTTTTTTTTTAAACTCACCTCTTCAAAATCTCTGTACCTCATTAATATCATTTGCCGTTCTAACGATCACGTGATCTCACTTTTTGCTCGATATGAAGCCTTGAGTCACCACTGCATCTGGCCAATACAGGAAGCTCGCACAGGGCATTCATGACATCTTGTAGGTGTGGCTTTTGTGGCAATTTGCTTTAAGTAATTAGGTTACCAGCCGCAAGTTCAAATTCGCATCAATTGCTTGTAAGTACATGGATGAGGTAATAGTGGACGTATTATTTCTTTGCTTAAAGACCATAGAGCACGTGGCTAGTTGTCCCAGAGTAATATCCAATACCATAATTCCCGCCGTAAGTACGTCGGTCGGTAGCATAATGCACACCATCATTTGCGAATGTTTCTATTTTCGAAAGAGTACATTAACTTTCAACCACAGCTAAGGGGTACAACTGTGGTTGAAAGTTTGAAAATAATTGTATTGATTCCCTTATATGTACTCTCCCGAAAATAGAAAAGTGCGCAAATGACGGTAACAGAAGTGATTGCGTCATTAATAGGCTGGACTGCCCATGGTAAATTTCCGGTGTTATGTGTTGCGGGTCGCATTAATGAACAAAGCATCATTTTTTTGTGATGCCTAGATGGCAGGGAGGATAGTGTGATTCGCTTGCATATCTAGGCGGGGTTGTCGCACGGAAGGTCCTGGGTTCGAGTCTTGGGTAAGCCACTCACGTCTGTTGTTTTTCTGTTGTCTAGTTTTCTACTTCTTTAATTCTTACGAGTGCCTGAAAACATTCCTTTATGTTTGTCTAAAATTTATGTGCATGAACAGTTTGATTATGGGAAGAAGCTAACAACACAATTGATAAACAGTATATGAACTGGAGACAGGAAGGTGCGGAGATGCAGATTAAATTAACAGACAATCAAAATATTCTTCTGTCCAGTTTCATTCGGGAAACGGATTTAACTCAGCATTTTCTTAAAAATAACCTTAAAATGTAAGTTTTTGATTGTTTCTTCAAGGCAAAATTTTAATTTAAAGTATTGCAGACTTATTATTATGGATCAAAATGATAAGATGGCTGCAATTAAAACCTGTCAATATTGACGGGTTATTGCTAGTTACAGATAAGAATTTCCGTAGGACTCTTTCTGTCACAGACTATTTCCCACCAAAGTTGCAACCTGGAAATTATGTAAAAGTCATGCGCGTCTGGCCATTGCACTAAATTGCACGATTCTTGAAATAGCGTGCATCTTTTTCCCACAAACGTTTCAGTCTGAAAATTACGTAAAAGTTGTACGCTTCTGGCCACTGCACTAAATTGTACGACGCTTGTAACAGCGTGCATTAAACTTTAGAATTTAATTTTGCGACGGTGAAAAAATTTACCCATCTTTATCCCACCAAAGTTGCAGTCTTTTTCATGGGGCATTTATGTCGTGCAGGGAAACTAAATTGAGCTCGTTTTGACCCAACGCACATTTTGTTTCCATCCTTAATAATGGTTTTTGTTTTATTCTTGAATAAAAAATTTCTTGAATTTTCCTCATTTGTAATTCGTTTGGGTGTGAACAAAGAATGTGGTTCGTTACATTAGTAGTAACTCGGCCTATTTAGTCGCTCAAGTCGATACTCCTTTAAATACTGATTCGGAGACGGAGTAATATAAAGTTTGTTACATTCGTTTTTAATACTGACCAAGACAAGACTTTGTAAAAAAAATGTCGTACTTTCACATCATGTGTTGTGGTAAAGCAGTTGTTAATTAATTAGTAAAATTTCAGTCCACTTGCTTTTTTTTTCACTTCTCTCTATGCCAGTTTTTTGACGCGTTACTCCATAGGTTCTTAAGTAATGCATCCAGATAAATGTCTAATAGAGAATGAGTGTCGTCATCGAGGCATACGGCAGAAAGAACACAAGTTAATGATCTCTCGAAATATTTTGGCGGGTATGCTGCTTGTTGAAAATATATTTACGTTGCCTTAACATGAAAGGCGGTGCCATTTTTGTCATACAGAAGACGTCCCTAACTAGTGAATTTCAGGCGTATTTGTATATATGTATGTATGTATATATGTATGTATGTATGTATATAGGTATGTGGTAACAGCCCTCATTAACGCTGTATGAGTTCGCAGTCTGTTGGGCTCAAGTTCAGGATTATGTTGCTGAATATTTTAAAGGTGATAACATCAAGTTTGATTTTTATGTTAGTAATTCAACGGATTACATTTTCTACATTGGAAGATCTGGAATATGCAGATGACATTGCACTACTAGCACATTCACATCAACACATCCAGGAAAATACGGATAGACTTAATATGTTTAGCCAGCAGGTGGGCTTGAACATCAATTTAAAGAAGTCAGAGGGCATGACGCTCAATGTGAGCAACCCTGAGCCCATATCACTAAGGAATCAGCAACTGGTACAGACTGACACCTTCACATACCTAGGATGCATAGTAACACCAGACGGCGGTGCAGGCAAAGACATCAACATCAGAATGAATAAGGCAAGAACAGCCTTTTTTAGCCTAAACAACATCTGGAAGTCCTCTCAATACAGCACAAGCATAAAATTAAGATTATATCAGAGCTGTGTGCTTCCTGTGCTTCTCTATGGTGCGGAATGCTAGAGAGTTACAGAGAAGGAAATGTCGAAATTGTCCTCTTTTCACACAACATGCCTAAGAAAAATTCACCGAATCTTTTGGTCGAATACCATCACCAACCAAGATCTGCTTACTCGGAGCAAGCAAGAGGACATGCACACCATCTTAGCTGGCAGACGCTGGAGCTGGGTTGGCCATGTCCTCAGAAGAGACCCCGATGCCATCACAAGAACAGCTATGCTTTGGACCCCTGAAGGAAAACGAAAGAGAGGCCGACCAAAAACAACCTGGCGGAGGACTGTGGAGGCTGAGATGCAAAGAATGAACCAGAGTTGGGACACTGTACGAAGGATGGCCACCGACCGAGCAAAGTGGAATCAATTTGTTGTTGCCCTACAAGACGCCACTAGGCGTGATGGCCACTGACTGCTTTGACGGTCGGTGGCTAAGGATCAAAGAAGAAGAGAACTCAACGGATTATGGACGTTCGGCGATTGTTTCCTGGGCGGGGTTTAGCACACTTGCGGACTCTAAATGATTCTCCTATATGCCATGTTTTATTTTATTATACAGTATCATGTCAGTACATATCAATGTATTTTCTGGAGAATAAAGTTGTGTCCGGCAGAATCACTACCAATAACAAATGTCAATATTTCTTATACTAATAATAGCAGACCGACCGGATTTTTATTTTCTGTTAGGCAAACTCATTAAGCTTCAGTAAGAACTCACCAAGTTTCAGTAGATCTCCACCAAGTTTCAGTAGATCTCCACATGAGCGCCTTTGGTGGCTCGAAGAATGTCAAGACGGTATTCTATCTCTCTCCACGTGTTTTGCAGCATCTGAGGTGTGACGGATGCACAAGCGTCAATTATTCGCTGCCGAAGATTATCCAGTCCCTGCACCGGAGTTTGATAGACAAAGCGTTTTACATATCCCCATAGAAAGAAATCTAAGGGGGTCAAATCTGGTGACCTTGGTGGCCAATCAATGGGACCTAATCTTCCAATCCATCTGTCTGGAAATTGTTGATGAAGTTAGTTTCTTACTTCATTGGCATAGTGTGGAGGTGCTCCATCTTGCTGGAATATGAATCCTTCTGGTATCCTAGGAACTGCAAAATTTTGCAGCATGTTTAGGTATGTTGCTCCTCTGACTGTGGCTTCGGCAAAGAAAAAGGGCCCGATCACATAATTCCAGGTTAAGGCACACCACACGTTAAGTTTAGGTCTGTCTCGCTCATACTCCATTACGACATGTGGGTTTTCATTTCCCCATATCCTACAATTATGCCGGTGAACTTTGCCACAAGTGTGAAAGGTCGCTTCATCGGAGAATACCACACGATTGAGAAATTCATTGTCATCATCGAGGTGACATAGTATTGCATTTGCGAACTCGGCCCGTCTGGGGTTATCATTTGGCTGTAACTTCTGCACTAGCTTGATCTTGTATGCTCTAAGCCGCAATCTTTTGTGCACAATGTCGTGAACAGTAGATTTTGGAATACCCAATTCTCCACTTGCCCGTCGAATGGATTTCCGCGGGCTACGTTGAAAAGCTTCGCTAACTGCTTCAACTCTATCTGGAGACAACGCTTCATTGCCGCTTCCCCTCTTTCTCAACAAAGAACCAGTTTCCAACAGTTGCTTGTGCCATTTCACTATGGTATGTCGCTCTGGAGGTTTCTGTCCATATTCCTGCCTGAATCTCCTTTGCACAACAATGGGAAACTTTAATTCCGCAAGCCAATAACAGCATTGCACTTTCTGCTGCACCGTGAACTTAACCGTTTTCACTACACGCGTCATCACATTCCGCGGCTGCGCATTACGTATGCTTTATCTGCACATTATCGGAAAATTTATCAATTATCGCACTGCTCTTAAAAATGTGATTGTTTCTACACGAGGTCTCCATAAAAAAATAATTCTAACTTACATGGATGAGGAAATATTGACATTTGTTATTGGTAGTGATTCTGCCGGACACGCTGTATATATATATATATATATATATATATATATATATATATACCTTGTATATACATACATATATATATATATATATATATATATATATATATATATATATATATATATATATATATATATATATATATATATATATATATATATATATATACCTTGTATATACATACATATATATATATTTACTGTTAGATGAGCAGACAGAGCCCTACAGATGGGAATGAGGCGCGTATGGGAAACCCAAGAATATACAGGAAATCAGCTCTACAATGGGCACACACAATTTTCATTCAACTTAATATTAAGTCCGAAACTTTGAAAACAGCGGCAAAACTATAGTGAGGAAAGGAAAAAGAGATAATGCAGAAGCAGATCCAAAAAGTGGTCCAGACTATTTACCGCTCACTTAGAATTGTCTGAAGGTACCATAAATACACAGAGCTGGACATTCTGTCGGGAGCGTTAATGGAGACAAGCGATAAATTCACCAAAATGGGAAACTAAAATGGATCCATGCTAACGTTAAAACATCTGGGAATACGAGAGTACACATCCTTACTGGAGAGGAAGTAAAGAAACAGCAAATTGAGTACTCACCAACATTTGAAGACACTAAGTCAATAATAAAAAATAGTTTTAAAGAGTCATCGCAAAGAGAATACCTAGCTTAAGATGAAACCTACGCAAATTACTCTTGGTGAAATCAACTGGACAGCCACAAACAGTAATGAGAATGTCAAGAAAGAGGCCGATGCGCAAAGGAAACTTATTTCACAAGTTAGAAATAAGCAATTCACTTTTGTTTTTTTGGGGTTTTTTTTTTTTTTTTGGAGGGGCATGTTATTAGAAGAGGAAAGTTGGAATATATCGTAACAACCGGTAAAATTGAAGAAAAAAGATAGAGGAAGACAAAGAGAGCAAATACTGGACAGTTTGACATTGTGGCATGGAAAGAAGTCAATAACTAAATTGATAAATGGTACTGGAGACAAGAAGTCGTGGAGAGACATGATCTCCTTCGCCACTAGGCGTGGTACTTGAATAATGGAAGAAGAAGAGATGAAGTGAAAAACTGAGACTCGAAGTCTACTGATTGAAATACAATTTATTCAATACAATAAATTTTAACCTGGCGGAGAACTGTGGAGACCGAGATGCAAAGAATGAACCAGAGCTGGGTCACTGCACGAAAGATGGCCGCCTACCGAGGAAAGTGGAAGCAGTTTGTTGCTGCCCTACAAGATGCCACCAGACGTGATGGTCACTGACCGCTTTGACAGTCGGCGGCTAAGGATCAAAGATGAAGAATACATTGAAAATTGACAAACCGATAGTGTCCTCTTTGAGAACAAAAATACATTGTGGAACATGCTGTTCAGGAGTGTCGGCTCTTTGGCAGGATCTGACTGATATCATTGCCTTAAAAGCGTCCATGTGGGAAAAACTGTGTGGCAACGAGAAACGTCAAAGGCAGACCACCTGTTTTATAGCAGAAGTGGCTTACTGACGTTTTAATTTTGAGTCCACTGTTGCCGTGAAGAGTAGTGGGAAGCTGACATTTGCATATTTGAGCGAAGTGTGTTTCATTAACTGATGGGAGCCCGTATTTTTGTTGTTAGATTTCTGTCGTGCTCTCTAGCCATCTTCCTCTTAAACCGGATCTTCTACTGTTGTAGGCGAGTAGTAGTAATTTATTTGGCTCCTCATGAGCTAGCCAAGCACTTAATGTTTTTCTGTGTATTTGATGCAGGATATCGTTCCTACAACCTTTCTGGTGTCATCATTTCTCAATTCTGTATCTCCTGGTGACATAAATGGCTCTTCTTAATCATCTCATCCCACAGGATGTGATTTCCTGTTCCTGTGTTGTGATCAGGGGACATGTGTGTTTGACATTGATAGCAAAGAGTTGGTATAAATATACTAAATATCAGCTGTCGCTTAGTTTCAATGCTGATATTTTGATGTTCGAGTAGCGGTGATAGTTGGGAAGTTACTGCACTGGTTTTTTCACACTTTGTTGAAAAAGAAATATCAGCACTTCTGAAAAACTATATTTCAGGCTGAGAAGATTAAAAAACAAAGCACGAAACTATAAACAAAAAGTGCAGTTGGATTATTTGAACGTGAAACGTGAAGGAATACGCTTGTTTTGACATCTTGTGAAGATGAATTCCATTAAACACCTTGTGAAGATAAATCTTAAACACCGGCATGGTCCTAAGGGCTAAGAATGAAGGTGACTAGAAATAAAGAAACATAGATGGATCGAGAAAGTCAAAAGACATCTTCTATATACTGGATCCAGAAATTACAGACGTCTTCGAGATAAGCGATATATGACAGCACCTCTTGCAACAACAGTATGCACCTGGATCTAGAAAATCGGAAATCACCTTCTATATACGCAGCATGTGACGGCACTGCTTGCAACACTACGTACAATGGATCGAGGAAGTGGCACACATCTTTACTTGCAAAAACAGTACTTATGCTGGATCCAGCAACCTACAAGAGGTCTTTAACATACGCGACATTTGTCAGCCAAATTTGCAACCGTAATTGGTCCTAGGTTGATGATCTGTAAGTCACCAGTGTTTCACGATGTAGGTACAAGAATTCAACTTATCATATTACATTCATATCGCAGCTAAGAAGGGGAAAACAATGTGATTGACACATATTTGTTGTTAAATATTACATATTCTTGTAATCTACCTTAAATAGTGCCACAAAAGACAACACAGATTTGCGAATGGCAAAACACTCATTACAAATACGAAGTAGATATATCTAGCACGTGATTTTTATTACTAAGATGTTTTGTAGTTTAATGAAAATTGCCTTTTCTTTAACAAAAATTTAAATGGACAAGACAAAATTGTTAAACTTGATGAGTAAAATCACAGGTGCATTTGGCATTTTAACTTTGGAATGTGGAAAATTCTAATTCACATGGAAAATGAAGAAACGCCTGTAACTCCTGACGAGCTGAGTGTCGGGTGACAATCTAGAAATGTTAACATGTAATTAACGAAACGGTGGACATAGAATAAGGAAAGAAAAATGAGAGGGTTTTGTATAGGATGGGGGGAGATGAATGCTGTCGTTGGTAAATAAGACACATTCTGGCAACAAATATAAGAGGAAACCTGATAGAGATGCTTGATTAAATGACACACATGAACTTTGGTTCAGTGACATTCATGAATTTGGTTCATGTGACATACATGAAGCAACTGGTACAGACAGATACCTTCACATACCTAGGAAGCATAGTAACACCAGACGGCGGGGCAGGCAAAGACATCAACTTCAGAATGAATAAGGCAAGAACAGAAGAGACCCCGATGCCATCACAAGAACAGCTATGCTTTGGACCCCTGAAGGAAAACGAAAGAGAGGCCGACCAAAAACAACCTGGCGGAGGACTGTGGAGGCTGAGATGCAAAGAATGAACCAGAGTTGGGGCACTGTACGAAGGATGGCCACCGACCGAGCAAAGTGGAATCAATTTGTTGTTGCCCTACAAGACGCCACTAGGCGTGATGGCCACTGACTGCTTTGACGGTCGGCGGCTAAGGATCAAAGAAGAAGAAGAAGAAGACATACATGAACTTTGGTTCAGTGACATTCATGAACTTGGTTCAGGTGACATACATGAACTTTGGTTCAGTGACATACATTAATTTTGGTTCAGTGACGCTCATAAACTTTGATATGTCGTGCTTAAGAAAAAACGTTTGAAAAGAATGGACAATAATAGAGACATAATTACGCAAAGACATTTGTCCAAACACAACGGAAAACTTACGGCAGGTAGACTGAATAGACTTAGATCAATAAGAACTGCAAAAGAGACCTGGAAAACGTGATTTACAAATATATATATCAGTATATATATATATATATATATATATATATATATATATATATATATATATATATATATATATATATATATATATATATATATATATATATATATATATATATATATATATATATATATATATATATATTTATTTATTTATTTATTTATTTATTTATTTATTTTTTTTTTTTTTTTTTAATGGCTTAAGAAGGTTCACATCTACCTCAGCCTGATGCAAGCATAACTCTGGAGGAGGCAAAGAAATTTATCAGAATCAGATACAAATACAAATGGAATGTAGAACATCCAGGTCACACACAGAATCATGCTTACTACCAGCTCAACAGAAGAGAACAAGTGGTAATCTTCAGACTCCGCACTGGCCACAACAGATTGAGATACCATCTATTCAACAAGCTAAAGATAGGAACTACCGATCAGTGTAACTTTGGCACTGATAAAATGACTGCTGAACATCTGCTTCAAAGTTGCCCCTTATATGTGGTACAGAGAAAGTGCATATGGCCGACGCCAGTTCCTTTCGTGGAAAAGCTTTACAGGGATTCAACTAGCCTCAAACTGACTACTGCTTTCTTTGAGAACATTCAAATGGACGTCTGAGAGTGTACGAAGACGAAGAAGAAGATATATATATATATTTCTTACAACAGTGAAATGATTTGTTTATGAACATTTGCAATCACTTTTTTGTTTAAAAAAATATTAATAGCTTTCATATTCTGACCCCCAACCCTGATATTCCATTGTTAAGGTCTTTCCATTTTCTGATGTTTATTAATGTGGTCGAAGGTTGGCAATGAAACTTCGAAGATTTAATATTCTATAACGGTGGCCTCTCGCAACAAAAGTGCAGGGTTCGAACTCCGTGGCGCCACGCTCCAGTGTGCCCAGCTATAAATGGGTTCCCGACTCTGCTCTTGCGTTAGGGAAGGAAAAGACAGCGAGGAAGGAGACAGGTCACCCAACCTCTCTACACTGGGCCTAGTATATAAAAAGTCTCTAACATTTCACTCCCCTGCGGCGGTATCTGCTATGGGACTACCTTTACTTTGTTTGTTTAAACTCTAGTATCAAACTCCATAATTCTCGCCCTTTGTACGTCGGTCACATTCAAGGGATGCAACTGTGGTTGAAAGTTAGACATTAATTGTATTGTTTCCCTTATATGTACTCTCCCGGAAATAGTAACACTCAGCGAAGAAAAGTCGGTGAATTGTGCAACACAAAGTGAGTGACAGTAATATATGAATAAAATGTAAGTTTTTGATTGTATAACTCAGTTACGTTCCGGAAACGGATTTAACTCATCATTTTGTTAAAAATAACCTTAAAATCTAAGTTTTTGATTGTTTCTTCAAGACAAAATTTTAATTTAAAGTATTGCAGACTTATTGTTGGAGCTATTCGCTGGAAATGAAACGGTTTATTGGAACATAGATACCATTATTTCCGATGATCCCAACGACGCAGTTGATTTCCCAACCGAGTTTCTTAACGAGCAGTGCCCATCAGGAATGCCACTGCATTTTCTGAAATTAAAGGTTGCTGCATGTATCATGCTATTGCGAAATCTGAACGCAAAAAACGGACTATTGAATGGCACGCGTTTGGTCATACAAGTCTTGCATCGGAATTCCATTGATGCAGAAATGATCACTGGCAGTAATAAGTTAGAACGAGTCTTAATTCCTAGCATTGACTTACAACCGAGCGAGCGCAGTTTGCCATTTAGGATGCGACGTCGTCAATTCCCATTGATTTTAGCATTTGCAATGACGATCAATAAGGCGCAAGGACAATCTGTTGATCACGTAGCAGTTTTCCTTCCTGAAACTGTTTTCGTACACGGCCAGCTCTATGTCGCCCTCACCAGAGGAACAAATCATGAAAACTTGAAAGTTTTTGTTAAAAACACTTTTTATCATGGAACATTCTATTAAACCAATCCACTCATTTTCACAAAAAATGTTGTCATCAAATAACTTTTATATTGAATTAAAAAGTATTTAAAAATATATTACAGTTTTTGATTTACTTCCGTCATTATTGACGGGTCATTGCAAGTAAATATATATTACTCTTCATATCTTGTCTTTGTCTTACCAAGTGTCCAGTGGTTGATTTAAAGTTATTCCATTGCACTGTATCCTCGGTTTTGGAGGTTTTATCTTTCAATAAACACCTTTGGCTGAAAATACTGTTACTGTTGTTGTATCTGTTCCTTTGCAAAAATGTATTAGTGTTTCTTGTGGCACTTTGTTCGCTTCTTTCTCGTCGGTTTTAAAACTGACATACATGCTATTTTGAGTTTTATTGACAAACAGGTACGTGTAAATTTTTTATACATATTCTACTTACACTTACATCTACATATTATAAGGCTCACCGAGGTTAAGCATGCTTAATGACATCTTCTCCTCAGCATGAATGTCACTTAAGACCAGTTTCGCGTGTAAGCATGGTTCAACACGATTGGACGTGTATGACAGGAATTTGAGGAAACAATTTAGCCACAGGGGATCGAAATAATTTATTTTTTCCGATACGTTTACCATTATTCACCTCCATCTTGCTCGAAAACACAGTATGGGGTAATTCTAAAACTGTACATATTGCCAGCTTGGGTTGAAAAAAAATTTTTTATCGTCATTTTATGCTCTACAAGGTATTATATCCCCAGAAAACATGTCTCTTTTGAGACTCTTGAGTGTGATGATCAAATAATGATGCTTTGTGCGGTGAAGGTAAAAGAAGTAGGATGGGAAACTCAGAAAGACGGGCGGAGAAGGAAACTTTGGCGGATACGATTACGCAAGAAGAGGCAAAAATGAATTGTAAGGGGATATTTTATTCTGGTTGGAAGGGCTAATGGGACACCGATCTTGCTGGAACAGTGGGACTGACATCAAGGAAGCGCGTGATGGCATATCTTGAAATTTCAGTTCCGTGGAATTATGACGTGTTTGCTGCCACTGGGCTGGAAGAAACGAACAATTAATATTGGTTATCTGAAACGTTATCTCATACATTTTTTGTTCTTAAATTTTAACTTAGTTTAAGAATTCGCCTTCTGGCAAATCTCTGTTTTAGTTAATACAATGTTGTCATGAGTGTGTACTTTTCAATGTTATAGGTTTAATTTTGATTTCAAATATATAATTACTTCATTGCTTTCTCTCTCTCTCTCTCTCTCTCTCTCTCTCTCTCTCTCTCTCTCTCTCTCTCTCTCTCTCTCTCTCTCTCTCTCTGTCTATCCATATCACTGTGTGAATGCATGCATGTGTGAATGTTCCGTTACAGAATGCAGTACTAATATTTAATAATTATTAATGTAGTTAACATACGTATGTACAACCAGCGTGCTACAGGTACAATTAGCATTCATGCTCTTCGACGTTTGCTGAGGGAGACTGGGTTCTATGGGTTTGCCCGGAGTGCAGTGAGGTCGATTCTGAGTAACAATAACAATAATGTAGTTAACAATGTATTAATTATAAAAGACTTTGAGAATTGTAATATTGCAGGACAGAAGTGTAAAACGGCAATAGCGTCCCCATATTTCTTTATCCTGATGAAATAAAGATTTCGTTCGTTCGTTAGGTCGTTCGATCGTTTGTTTGTTCATTTGTTCGTTCCTTCCTCCATACAAGTGCTGTAATATAATATGTTCTTGTAAATCATTTAAGTTATTTGTGTTTTGCAGTTTTAATGCTATTGGGAGCCGCGCTGGTGTAATGGCTACAACGTTGTACTGACGACCAGGTTTTCAAGGTTCAAGCCTGGGCGTCAGCGTTTGAAGGAATGTTTACGACCGGGAATTTGACTGAATAACCTGAACGGCTCCTGCACATAAATCCCGTGTGGATGGGAAGGAGCGAAGCTCCTGACCGGGTTGGAAGGAAAGTCCACTGACCTCCCAGCCTCGCAATGACATGTCATTGAGCCAAAAGAGCTGGAAAGCTCGAGTGCCGCTGGTTAGAGAAAAAAAAATGCTATTACACCATTCCCCCGGTCTTACGCTGTTTGATTAACACTGTTTCGATATAACGCAATTTCTATTTTATGCTATATGCCCGTTATACGCTTAAAAGATTCGATCTTACTCTCTGCGCAAAATTATGTGAGAGACAGGGATATAACTTTCAAGTTCATTAAGGGTGGTGGGATGGTCAAGAAGCATCGTCATTGCTAGCATTATGAAGCATAACCCCAAAATAGAATACAGTTCTGTGGTAATCCGTAACATAGAACAAGATCATAATTGCTCCAAGGACCTTTTCTTGAGGAGAAAAAAAAAGGTGGCAAAACAAAGCATACTCGAGTTTTATTTTTTAAAGTTTCCTTCAATATTTTCTGCCCCCATTGACCAAGTAACCGTGCCTTCTACATCTGGAACCAGAAAAAACTTTATCATCCCCTACAAAACCTTCTGCTTACCAGGCCGTCTAAAGTTGAAAACACCTGCGCTGTGACAACTGTAGCCACAAGGGACGGAAGCAGTACTGATTAAAGTCCTGTAATGTTGTTAAAATATTTTTGTAAGTACATCACACACATAATATTTTGTTTGTGTTCAATATGTTTGATAATTATGTGTCTTTAATAACTGTCGTTAAGTAATTCGTTTTTATTTTGTATCACTTATACTTAATTTTTATACAGCTTTCTGGCCTTTGAAAATGAATTAATTTGTTTTCTATTAAGTCTTATTGGAAATGATTATAGTTTAGCGCTTTTTCGGTTAGCGAACTATATTTCAGGAACGGATAAACCGCGCTAAGCGGGGTATTGATGTCACTGGTTTCCTAAGGTTTTTGTACGGCTATTATTTTAGCAATAATTGAAATACTTTTCGTCACTGTCGTTATTTTTATACCATTGGTATATTAGAATCTTAATTAGAAACCATATCTCTTGGCTCATTTTTATTCTCTTTTTCATATCCTCAAATCCCTTCCGTTTCTCTCTTTTTCTTTGCTTTTCGTTCTCCACACTACTGCAGTAGACGTCATTGTATGAGTATCACTGATTGTATACATGGGGGCATATCTGGAGTCATCCTTAAATTACCACCAGCTAAGCATTATGCTATAGTATACAAATGTGGAAGTGAACCTCTGTCTGTGAGGATAATTACACCCTCTTTCTTGAAATCATCCGCAGACTTCCAGGTATTCCCCCTGTGGTGAAACTTGTTGAGAACCCAGTATTGCATACTAAGCTTGGAGGTGTCACTTCAGCCTCAGACATAACTCTGGCTTTTACCTGGCTGTCTGCATGCAGGAGGATGTCACTGTGGATCCATGATAGGCACCAAAAAAAAGGGGGGGGGGGGGCTGAGAATTGACTCTGTGTATTGCTTTGACACTTGCTTGGGAGAGCTTAGAACCAGAGAACAATATTTTAGCTCTGCATACAAGGAGAGCCCCCTTGGATGGCGGGACAGCACAGTAGGTCACGCGCTTCATCCTCTTATCTTGGGGCCAGACGTGATGATCCTTTAAATGCAAGCCAAGCTGAAGAAACTGGAGCTCATGACTTCAACTGAACACGTTTCGGAACGGCAGAAAAACCACAGGAAATGTCCATAACTACATTGTGGTATCCACACTGTAGATAATACAGAGGAGATTTCTACTTGGTCCTGGCTGCAAAAGAGCGAGAAGCCCACCAGCCCAAGCTAAACAACAACAACAACAACAGTCTCTCACGGTATGGTCCAGTAATCAGTGTTTTGGCTCATGCGTCTCTTGGTGTAGTTTCAAAAAGTATAGCAATGTCGTCAACTACCGTGTTTTATATCATTTAATTTTCAATCTTGTGTTACTTTCAGTAGATTACTGAATGGTTTTATACATTTTATATATGATTCTTGACTATTTTTTTCCCACCCATACACAGGATTCGAGGTGCCTGAAATCTTTCTGTCAGGATGTTACCTCTCCGCTTGTACACTAATTGAGGATTACCACAAATCCATCTTCACGTACACGCAATAATAATGTTAATATTAGTAAAAATAATAATAATACTGTTCAACAAAAACAAGATAAAGGAATCAAATTGTTCAAATGTTTTAATACTTAATAAACAAAAACAGACACACCATGACCCAGAAAAAACAACACAATAAAACAAAAATAAAACAAACAAACACCACTTTTAACTAATCTTAAGGTAATGAAAAACAATAAGGTGATGCAAGAAGTAAGCAAACAACAGATTCTAATGCAAACTGGCATCATCATCAGCAATCAGTTGCAAAGGACAATACGTATTTGCTTAGAATATAAGATTGAAAATAAAATTACACTAAATACCCAAATTATAAGCAACAATTAGGTTGAATGGGCAAAAATTGTTAATGAGCGGGGGCAAACGAAGATTATCTGTCCACTCTACTTCCATTTGTGTAAACAAAAACAAAAAAAGAATTAAATAACTCTTTTTCATTTATGTCCCATCTGAACACGCTTGGATCTTTCAGTTTTTAACATGCGTTCAGATTCTTTACGAGCTCTGTATGTATTTCCTTTGCCTTTCTAATCCAATCTCGTAGTGTGTCTTGTAAGGAAGGATCCCGTTTCACGCCTATTGAGGCATATTGGGAATACTGTGTTAGACCCGTATTTTCTTGACCATCGGCACACTAGGGGTGATGTGGTCAGCATCACGCCGGCCGCCTTAACCTTCCTAGAGTTGTTCTTGTACCCAATTCATGAGGCTGGGTCGACCCCGGAGCCATTTGCGGTCTAAAAATCCCACCTCAACTGGGGATCGAACCATGGACCACCGAGCTAGGAAGCCGCGGCTCCAGTGTGTCTTGTGCTTCCTGTCACATTGTGGCGTTAAAGTTTATATTATTCAGTTGAGTATTAAGCTCGTTTTCTCACTGTGTCTAGGGTTAATATATATATTTTCCTCAGGGTGATAGCCACAATAATTCAGTAATAATAATTCCAATATTCCCATTCAACGAAAGATAGATCAACTTGGAAACTTTGTTGACATTTCAACATTTAATACACGTCAATTGAACATCATCTCCACAAGGCATTACAAGATAGGTAATTCCATATTCTGGGTTTCCACACAAACATTATTTAATCACTTTTCCTTTGTGGATTTGTAATCAGTACAACTTGATGTCTTTCAAGGCATTCTCAATTGAACATTTTCCATCTATCTACCCTCTTGTAGAAAACACAAGCCAACCCTTCAGGGTAAATACTAGCTCTGTATGTTTCTATCTCAAAACTGTCTACGTCATGTGCGCAATACACATAGTGATAAATCATCATCGTGCCGCGCTCACCAGCACCAAAATCTTGTTTATTTTCTGGCATGTGGCGTGCAATAACCAGCGCCACACATATCAAGTTTCCCAAATCCGTATTGTTTATCTTGTTTAATTTATCGTGTCTTCAACACTCGTCTTTAGCTAAACATGGTGTTTTACTGTAAAATAACACCACGGCTATTATCTTACAGACATTTCCCTGTTCAGCATCCATAATAAACTGTCAGTTCGGGTGAATCTGTGTACATGATCCACCTAGAAATTCGCTGATACTCCTACACAAAGTGGCTTCAATTTCAGTGGAAGGAATGTCTGACGTTTACCTAATTTAGCTTACGAAGTCCCCGCGTATTGCATGAGATCAATTTATTATTGAACTTCCGCAAAACTACCAAATAATACAAGACAATCGTGCTGCTAAATATTGATCTATCACAGATTGAATCGTTTATAAGTACGAGTGCTCTTACCGTCGCCCATGGACAGATCCAGAAATGATAAATATCCTAATCTTCGTACCGGTATGGCGCTCAGAAAGGATAATAATTTACCAATGTAACGATTCTACTATTTACATTTGCTTCTAGATACAAATCGTAACTGTAATATTATTTAACAAACCATAAATGGCACAATGTTGATCTACTCGAATAATCTGTAGTATCTTCTTTTTCAAAGACTCTCACATTTCATCAAGAATATGTTTAAGAAAGCATTGATCAGATTGACGTTTTTCCAGGAATGGCACTGGTGACTGTCGTATTTACTTTCTCTGCTCCTCATGCGGTACTATTTATCTTAAGATTGTACTGGAAGAAACATCACTACAAGATGTAGAAACATACATATACATTGGCAGCACCAATAGACTCAATTGGAGAGAAGAAATATGGAACAGGAAATTAGAAGACAACACTGGATATGGATAGAACACACACTGAGAAAACATGTTGACAGCTTTGCCCAACAATTCCTGCTCTGGAACGTAGGTAACAAAATTCATATTAATGTATGCTTTCCGCTTGTGAGACTAGTGTGAGCAAAGTCTTTCTTCAGTGAAAGCATAAGATCACATCTAACTTCCTGGACTGTCACAACAGGCGACTAAAGTGAGGATCGTCACGAAATACGTTCATTCGTTTTTTCTGATCTTCACTCCTCTCCGGCACTATTACTTTGCCATTCCCTTTAATTGCTAATTCTTCACAGGGATGCCAACCTCAGCATATAATAAAATAGATTACAGAAACGGCAATAGCATATGAGAGCTTTGAGGCATGCTGCCTCCATGGGGGCGGGATGGGAGATGCAGTGGTGGCCCCCATGGTCAATAAGGAACGAAAGGGGAAGGAAGTCAGGAAGATTCTGTTGAGTTTTTAACAAACTTCTTTAATGTCGTTTTTTTTTAAAAATTATTTTCTTCACGTCACTGTTAAGGTATATTTATGTATATTACATGTTGGCCCTCGTTTAGATTTCGTACCAGTTTAAGCTTACGCGCTAACATATGTATCTTAAGTCAACATGATGTATAGTACACTATAAAGTATAATTAGTGAACGCGATTATGTGTAGACGTCGCTATAATAGGGTGACGTAGTAAGGCGCTGCTATAGGCAGGCTACGGTCCTTATTGACCTTTCGTCAGTAAGACTCGTCCAAGTAGGACGTAGATCACTGGCTAACAAAAAATTTTTTTTTTTCTTTCTCTAACATTTCTATGTTTTTCTGGTCAATTTTAATGCGCTGTTTTTAAATCTGCAAACCGTTTTTCTCTATCAGGTCGGGATCTCGAGAAATACGCAATTGAAGTTTTTTAACAACGCATACAGTATTATAACATCATTCGTACAAGAAGTATAACAGTTATGTAGGCTTGAATTTCTTTGCAGTCGACTTTCGTCGGTGAATGGCATGTGGTACATCGCGATGAAACATCCAACAATAATCGGCAAGCATGGTCACACTCCACCGTCCTTGATAACGTGACTCCATTACGGCGATATCTTGATGGAATCGTTCTCCATGTTCATCGCTGACTTCGCCAAGGTTGTCAGGGAAGAAGTCAAGATGCGAATCGAGCAAATGGATTTTGAGGGACATGTTACAGCCCATAATTCTGTATGCATCTATGCACTGCTTAACAATATGCACATAGTCGACAGATTTGTGATTTCCCAGAAAGTTATCGACGATCGATTTGAATGCCATCCATGCGTGAAGTTCACTACCATGTAACAAGTTCTCGAATTGTTTGTCTGCAATAACTTTCCTAATATGAGGTCCTACAAAGATACCTTCCTTTATCTTTGCATCGCTAACTTGCGGAAACTTTTCTCGAAGATAAGTGAAAGCTTTGCTCATTTTATCTAATGCTTTTACGAAATTCTTCATGAGCCCCAACTTTATATGTAACGGTGTTAAAATGATGCTGTCTTTGTTAACTAATGGCTCGTGTATTACATTTTTATGCCCGAGCTGCATACGATCCCTGATAGGCCACACCTTTCTTGCATAATGTTCCTGTCTGTTGCGGCTGTCCCATTCACATAGGAAGCAACAAAATTTAGTATACCCAGTCTGCATGCCCGTGAGAATTGCAATGACCTTTAGGTCTCCACAAATCCGCCATTGGTAGTCATTGTACTTTATTTTTGCCAAAAGTATAGCCATATTGTCATAAGTTTCTTTCATATGAACAGAGTAGGCGACTGGAATTTTGCAATAGCAAATGTCATCATCCATCTCAAAGTATTGAACAAGTTCTCTGTGTCTATGACGAAATTTAGATATCAAAGTATTGGGCGCTAAAAGATTCCATTCTTTGAGTCGCGAACCGAGTAATTCCACTTGTCCTTTGGTAAGAGCGAGATCACGTATTAGATCTGAAAGGTTAATTAAGTGAACACCATCATTCACCGGTATATAATCCGAGTCAGAATAAGTTTCTGAAGCAGGTAAACTATCACTTTCTGATGGTTCATTGACGTCCAACGGATATTGTTCTGGTGGAACTGGGATCGGACACGTGATTGGATCACGAGACACTGGTTTCGAAACCGATTCAATATTTGGATAAACCACAGACTTTCTAGTTTTAAAAGTGAAACCATGGATATTTGTCAAGCAGAAGTAACAATCAGTAGCGTGATTTGTCTTGTTCATGCCATATTACTGGCACTCCAAAAGTGATAGAGATAAACGGATTTCAAATTTGAAATCAGCGCAAAAAACTGACATAAGAACACTTATTCTTATATAAGAAAGAAAAATGTTGTTTGTCAGTGTTATCATTGCTCCCAACATTATTGAATTATACAGTCTTCCTACGTGGCTAAGAATTAACGGAGGTCGCCACAGAAATTATTCTGATGCAGTATCTGAGCATCGTAGATTGATGAGTAAATTCCTTATGGAGAAGGAAATTCAGGGAGTATTAAATTAAAAAATAATTTTTATCGCCAGCTGATAGTTTTCGCTACCTCACTTCTTCGTCTTGCCGACATTGCTGGTATAAAGGCTGTCATGCGACGATACATTATTTACTAGAGGAGACAGTGATCTATGTATTGAATTATATGCCATGAACTCATAAAATGTACGTCAATTAAATGTAAGTGATATGTGGACCCAGCCAAGAAAGCGTCGTGAACTTTATTCAATTTAACACAGTGTTGTGTTTGACAACTCACGTCATTCAATAACAACTCAGCACTATCACTCTACCACTGTTCTCAATCCCAAACACACATACAAATGACGGCAACAGTCACCTCTTTTTTTAGATAGAGTTGTATATTTTTCAATTGTATTTAATTTGTCTGTCTTCTTTATATTGCTTTATTTAGTTTTTAAAGTAAGCTGACGATTAAATTATGTTGATGCCCTTCTCAAATGTTTCTACGTCCTTTTCCTTGTGTCTTTATCTGTGTTCTTTAATATCACCTTACAGTTGTTTTGTTGCTTAATGTGTTGTTTCCTCTAATATACTGATCTTTTAAGTGTTTTCTTCTTTCATTTATATCCTCCAGATCCTTTTAAACTTCTGTCTTCTTTCTGGTTATTCTTCTTTGTTTATTATTCCTCGTTCTATCTGGACATTACGTGATTTAATTAAATTTCCATAAAAGCTTCATTGAATGCGTGTCTTTTACTCAGCTTCACTGTTTCTTTTTTCATCCTTCACTATCATGTTTTTCAGTCTCATCAACTCTTCTCCCCCCCCCCCCCCCCCTTTTTGCGCCCCCCCCCCCCCCACCCTTTTCCACACCATTTTTTTTAGTCCTCTCAGACTAAATTTCATGTCAGAAATAATGAAATTTCTAAATGTATCAGAAAACGGACAATGTATTTTAATTTCTGTAATCTTATCTTATTATTATTTTTATGTTATTATTATTATTATTATTATTATTGCATATGCACGGGGGCTTCAATTTCTATCACACACTAGCACACGCATGCGCAGACATACACTCGTAATCAAACAAGAGCAATTTATCTTCCGCCGATTTTTTACAACTCACAACCTATTTCATCACGGCAAGATTGCAACCGTGTCGCAACCGTCATAATTTCTGCCTCTTCCTTTGATGCTGACAGCCACGTACAAGGTCAAGTGGGGATGAGCTGGGGGCAAACAAGACAAGATCGGACCTGACTGACGATTACCTGAGCGAAACATCAGCTCCAGTTAGTTCGGGAAAGGTGGATGAGGAAGGTTCGTAACCGAAACACAGACAACCAGATTCGACGCTTTTGTTAGTTTTTTTTTTTTTTTTTTTTTTTTAATTCTACTCTTTCACGAGCAAGTAAACCGCCAAAACGTGACAAACCGGGGTGGGGTAGGGGCGTTTAAATATTTCATTCCTTGCCATTTAATTTCAACGTCATTGGATCTTCCTAGTCAAACTTATTACAACTGCCGATGAGCGTAACTGTGTGGCATAGATAAAATGACCGCTGATCATCTGCTTCAAATATGCCCAACATATGAGTAACAGAGAAATGAATTGATAAATATTAGACCAAAAGGTCTTTCATATTTGGACATGCGCCCTAATATAACCAACTGGGTTGAACGCCAAAACGAATCAAAATTTTTTTTTTTTTTAAAACTAAACAGAGAAAACACATATGGACGTCACCAGTACCACACGTGGAAAAACTCTGTGGAGATAGAAATAGCCTCAAACTGACCACTGATTTCTTTGAAAATGTTCAAGTAGACGTCTGAGAGTGTACAAATAAAAAAAAAAACTCGTCATGACTTGCTGTCGGTGCACCATTTTTAAAAAAATTGAAAAGCCTGAGTGCTCTTTTAATCGGTGTTCAATTTAGCTTTCACTGTGAAATGCGCACTTTTTCCGTATTTTCCTTAAAAAGGTGTCGTGATAAATGTATTGGTTGTTACAGGACTTTTCAGTTAGGCAATTAGTATACAGGGGATTATTAGCAAACATTAACACACGTATTTTCCTGTTTTTTGTTTTTTTGTATGAGCATGTCTGACATTTAATATGATGCCAGTTCCACATAATCATCTTCTATTGAGACATTCATCGTAGGGCAAGATTAAATTACTTTGCTTTTACCTTCCACGCTTGCCGTAAAGCGACGTGGTGACGTGACGTGGTGACGTGACGTGGTGACGTGACGTTTTTTGTTCTTGAGCCAAGGGTGTGGCACTGGCTGATGTGAGCCCCTATTGTGCAGGATTTCTCTAATATTATCTATCCATCTGCCTCTTTGTTTTCCTGCTGCTCTAAAACCAAAGCTTCTACTGTTGCTGGCGCATAGTGGCAACTATCGGACTCAATTCGCACGAGATGGCCAAACTATTTTATTAGTTTTCTGTCTCTCTGTACATTTGATTCATTGATTCATAACCCTCCACTCCCAAAGGAGCATAGGCCTTCAACAAACACATGCCAAGTCCTCCTGTCACGTGCCTTCAACTCAAGTCCTTTCCACGTTCTCATCATTTTCACCTGTGTTTCCAGCTCTCTTCTCCGTGTGTTTCTTGGTCTACCTCTGCCTCTCTTGCCCTGGGGGTTCCAGAACAAGGACTGCCTTGTAATGCTATTAACAGGTTTCCTAAGTGTGTGTCCTATCCATCGCCATCGTCGTCTTCTCATCTCTTGTTCCACCGGCACTTGTCTAGTTCTTGTCATCAGTTCCACGTTGGTAACCTTGTCATACCATTTTAATCCCTCTATTCTACGCAAGCACCCATTTATGAAAGTCTGAAACTTTTTGGTTGTTGTCTTTGTTGTTCTCCATGTCTCTGAGCCATACAATAGGACTGACTTCACATTTGAGTTGAAGATTCTTATTTTCGTGTTGGATCCAATTTCTCTTGATCGCCATATATTCCCCAATGCAATGAAAGCTCCTCTTGCTTTTTGTATTCTTATTTTGATATTACTGTCTGTCCCTCCAACTTTGTCTATATTGCTGCCAAGATATTTGTATGATTCTACATCTTGTAGTGGTGTTTCTCCAAGTTCAAACCTGTTATCATTACCTGCATTTATTCTCATTATTTTTGTCTTTTCTCTGTGTATTTCAGACCCAATTGCTGTGACCTCTCATCTAGTGTTTTCAATTTGTCCTGCATCTGATTACGGTTATGGGACAGAAGAGCCAAGTCATCAGCAAAATCCAGATCATCCAACTGCTTAGTCAGAGTCCACTGGATTCCATTTCTGTTGTGTGTTGTCGATGTTTTCATAACCCAGTCTATTGCTAGTAAGAAAAGAAATGGAGGCAAGTGGCATCCTTGTCGCACTCCCGTTCTTATCCCAAACGGTTCTGTAAGCTGTCCTTCATGAAGAACTCTGTATGTCATGTCTTCGTATGTTTTCTTTATTAAAATAATGGGGAACTCCATAATGCCTTATCAATTTCCAAAGTGATTCTCTGTCTACACTGTCAAATGCCTTTTCGTAGTCCACAAATCCGATGTATAGTGGTGAATTCCATTCCAGATTTTGTTCAACTATTATTCTCAAAGTGGCTGTCTGGTCTGTACAGGATCTGTTGTGTCGAAAACCTGCTTGTTCATCTCTCAGTTTCTTGTCTATGGACTCTTTTAATCTCTCGAGGATAATCCTGTTTAATACTTTTCCTTGCACTGATAGTAACATTATTCCTCTATAATTTGTGCACTCTTGTAAATTTCCCTTCTTAGGCAACTTAACCAGATATCCTTCCTTCCATTCTGCTGGTATCTTTTCCTTTTCCCAGACTTTACCAAGTAATTTATATAACATCTCTGTAGCCGTGTCGATATCTGCTTTGATGGCCTCTGCTGGAATGCCATCAGGTCCAGACGCTTTTCCATCTCTTAGAAGCTTTATGGCTTTCTTTATTTCTTCCTTCGTTGGTCTTTCATCGTTAATTTGTAGCTCTTCTTCTGCTGGCTGGATGTCTGGGGGGTTTTGTGGAGCTGGTCTATTGAGAAGGTCCTCAAAATATTCCGTCAACCTCTTCATTTGCTCTTGTATATAGCCGAGCAGTTTTCCATTCTTGTCTTTTATGAGGCAACTTGTTTGCTTGTATTTCCCCTGTACATTTGATACTGGACTTAATTTCTACAATTTGTCTAGAGTCATCATTTCTCCATTCTGTCACTTCTGGTTAATAGTAATGGCTCTTTCAAACATCTCAACAGCAATTCAATCTCTCGCTGCACTTTTTCCGAATTCCAAAACCTATGGAACCTGAAAACATACATGATTTTATTAAGGTATATCTTTGCAATGCTCAGTGTTTCTAAAGTAGATCCCTACAGCTCCTGCGATACCAGCCGCTGCTTTAGTGAAATCAAAGAGTTTTCTCAGAAAACGAAAAAAAAAATTATAGACTGAAACTTCTGTAGAGGTAGGTATTTGGATACACTTTGGATTATATCACCAGAACATATATATATATATATATATATATATATATATATATATATATATATATATATATATATATATATATATATATATATATATATATATATATATATATATATATATATATATATATATATATATATGTGTGTGTGTGTACTGGCTGGTTTTGATCTCACTGAAGGTTTATACCAAACAGGAAGCTAAATAATGGTGATGATGATGACATAACGACATCGATAGTAAAAGATATAAACATGTCGATTATACAGTAAAAAGCACGGTTCAAATTTCATTATTAAGAGTAAAAGGTCAAGCAGTTTTTAAATATATTTTGTATAACGTTTGATTTATTTTGAGTCTTTGGAGGTGTGCCATTATTATTATATTTGTGTTTGTTGCTTACCCCCCCCCACTCCCCAACTCCAACCGTCCTTTAATTTTCTACCATCTACCTCTCTCTCTTTCTCTCTCCCTCTCTGTCTCTCTCTCTCTCTCTCGCTCTCTCTCTCGATTGTTCCATAACTTTATCCCGCCACGCTCTCCGAAATTTAGTCATCCTTAACCTTTTTACGTAGTGGGAATCCAGGTCAACTGTGGAGGTCAACTCCGCAGTCCATCAACCGAAATGAGCAAATTATTTGTATATGAAATATCAAATTAGTTAATAGGATATCGATGGCCCAGTCAAGACATCATGAATAAGCAATATTTCATCACGAATCCAGGCTCCTACGCGTTCAGCAGTCCTTACTGAGTTGATGCAAATTGTACAAGGAAGCGCCGTTAACTGGTTCTTGTTGGCTTTTAACCAGTTCAACGTGATTGGCATGTCTTCAGGTGATATAAATCCATTACCTGAAGATGTTCATAGTTGTCTGAAACAACCGGCTTGGTCTCAGTGTATCATCATGATAAACCAATCAATAGCCATATCTTTCTTTTATTAAATCCGCTGTCGTCTGCATAAGGGCATTAATTCATTACTGGTCGAGGGGGAACAACATGGCCAACAGGAAAGATTTACAGTTAAGATTAAGACACAAATTCCAACTACAGGAATGTTTTTTTTTTAAGGTAGTAAAATAACAGATACTGACGTAGGGGAGGGAAGTACAGATCCTTCAATTTACCAAGTCTAGCATCGAGAAATGGGGGTGACCTGTTCCCTTCCTCGCTGCCTATTCTTTCCCTAACTCAAGAGCAAAGTCAGCTACCCATTTACAACTGAGTAGACTGGAGCGTGACGATACCGTAAATACAACGCGGCAACTTTGCCACGAGAGACCAACGATCTAACCACTCTGTCACGAGAGACCAGCGATCTAACCACTCTGCCACGAGAGACCAACGATCTATCCACTCTGCCACGAGAGACCAGCGATCTAACCACTCTGCCACGAGAGACCAACGATCTAACGACTCTGCCACGAGAGACCAACGATCTAACCACTCTGCCACGAGAGACCAGCGATCTAACCACTCTGCCACGAGAGACCAACGATCTAACCACTCTGCCACGAAAGACCAACGATCTAACCACTCTGCCACGAGAGACCAACGATCTAACCACTCTGTCACAAGAGACCAACGATCTAACCACTCTGTCACGAGAGACCAACGATCTAACCACTCTGTCACGAGAGACCAACGATCTAACCACTCTGTCACGAGAGACCAACGATCTAACCACTCTGTCACGAGAGACCAGCGATCTAACCACTCTGTCACGAGAGACCAACGATCTAACCACTCTGTCACGAGAGACCAACAATCTAACCACTCTGTCAATCAGTAAGCAAAAGAAAATAGTAATATATTGTTTAATTTTAAATGCAAACAATATAGATGCATTTGAGATTTAACTTTCCTCAAAGAGACTCGATAAAAGGGGACCATATCTTCCTGGTGTGCAATAAGCTTCGTCGAAATGATGATCTCTTTTATTATACCGTCTTTAGTCTGTTTAGATGGCCATAGAATTACTATCAATTTTTCTGTACAGCCACAATTCTGTCTAACAATTCCTTTTTTTAGACTTAATTATTGTCCGTGATTTGTTTCCGTATAATAGTATTAAATAGTATTATCTTAGTGTAACTTGGCACAACTCTCTGTCTTGATTTAGGTAGCAAAAATTCGCTGCGTAGACTGCTCATTTTCTTAAATACATTTTAATGTACTGGTATGGGGCCATTTATCCGGCATACTTGGTATCTCGTGACGCTTGACATTGTCACGGATTGCCTCCCCTGCTTTGCAGTAGTGGTCCAACAGTGACCAAAACTCAAGAGTATCTAATATGGCTTCTAAGGTATTGACCTGCGCGCAAAATTACTCTTGGCAGAGATGTAGATAGAAGGTTAATGACACTTCTACCTTAAGGTAGTTTCACAAGATATGCCCAGAAGTCACGAACAATGTTGCATTGGGCTGAACAATTGTTAACGCATTATATCTGGTCCATCGCCTTTTGCGAAGGATTTAAGCAATGGTTCTGGCCCGTTAAGCCCCCATTTGGTGTAATCCAACAAATGCCCTCTTAAAAGTAATGGCTCTCTCTCTCTCTCTCTGTCTCTCTCTCTCTCTCTCTCTCTCTCTATATATATATATATATATATATATATATATATATATATATATATATATATATATATATATATATAATTATTAAATAGTCTTGCTCATACGTTTGCTTTCATACTTCTTATGACTGAATAAACAATTATTTATTTAGTTTAAAATAACAAACAACAAATTTAATAGTCAGTTAGTTCAACAAGTTAAAATAAGGATTAAATGGGGGTGAAAGGTAAATAAAATGTTTTCCTCACAGAGGTTGGATCGGGGTGCTATCAATATCCGTGTGTTGCTGTTGCCTGTGACAAAAAACTTAACTCCAGATGAGTCCTGCAGCTGTGGTTCATCAATTCTGTGATGGCGGAACCCTTCTCCACACTCTCTTCCACTGTAGGCGGTTATAGTGGATGCTTTTCCCTCACAATAGCGGCGTGAATACCACAAATCGTCTGATGGCTTGTAACCACGAACTTTAGACAAATAGAAAGAAACAAATGCCTTCTACGTACAATTGTTCGCCGCAAACTAACAGGCCCATTGTCATGCGCTCCACCCACCAATATTAACCTGAAGAATAAAATTCTCGACCACATAGTGTAACTCAGGGAATATAATGAAAATTTACCAATATCCTTCTGGGAGTTAACTAGGAAATTGCGTCTGGAGTGGGTGAATAATGATTTGCCTGAATTACAATTAAAAACGGTACATAAATCTCACAAGATAATATGTTACACCTTAGTCACATGTGTTGTAATCATCACTCATTACTCATCACTACTCCGGTCGTGTATATATATATATATATAATGTAATACATACCTTAACTAGAAAATGTTGACTAAATAAACTGTACTGTTGATTTAAATTAGATTTTATATAAGTAAAACAATAGCAGGTTAACACCATTCCGTCAACAGTCCGATGAGATCAAAGACACAGAAGTTTAGCAAGTTGACAGTTTTAGGGCTGACGTCTGACGTAAACGTTAAAATTTTTTATTTATTTATTTATTTTTGGGGGTGGGTGGGAGAGGAGGATATGAAAGCATTTAGCTGAATAAGACAAAGGTTAAGCCCTGTCTCGTGTTGGGAGGCAACACATGAAAGGAAAGATATATGTAAAAGCTGTATCAAGTAAACACTAATTCTTTTCTTTGTTTAAGGGTTGGGGGGTTTGGGGAAGGGTGTAAGAGATTTGTGATGTTACACAATGCGGGGTAGGGAGGTCTGCTTTTTTGTTGCGAACTGTGAGAAGGTTGGGGGGGGGGGGGGTTAAAATGGCATGACGTCATTTGTGGACTGGTGCAGGTCTACATTTCTGGTAAAAACGATATGATGTCTTCATTAAAACACAATATACTCATTCCTTTTGACAAGACATATGAATGAATTCATATACAAGGCAATAAACGACCACTATGACATATCAAGGCAATAAACGACCACTATGATATATCAAGGCAATAAACGACCACTATGACATATCAAGGCAATAAACGACCACTATGACATATCAAGGCAATAAACGACCACTATGACATATCAAGGCAATAAACGACCACTATGACATATCAAGGCAATAAACGACCACTATGACATATCAAGGCAATATACGACCACTATGACATATCAAGGCAATAAACGACCACTATGACATATCAAGGCAATAAACGACCACTATGACGTATCAAGCAGCGTGTAGTTTCCCCGGGGTCTCTGAAGAGACAAAGAAAGAATGGAACTAGTGCATTTTGTACACGGAGACTAATATCAGGTTATGCATGGGATAGGCAGCCTCATCATGTACAACAAATTACCACAGCAACTATCACTGCAAGAGCAGGTTACAGCTTTGTGCGGGAGTCCTGCGGCATCAGCTGCAGGGGGTAGCTCCATGCTTGATAAGGAGCACAAAGGAAAATGATGATCATGATGTTGAGGATAAAGACGATTATGTTGATGATGGTTGTCACGGATTTCCTCCCCTGCTTTGTAGTAGTGGTCCAACAGTGGCCAAAACTCAAGAGTATCTAAATGGGTCGTCAAAGGTGTTTACCTTCGCACAAGATTACTCTTGGCAGAGATGTAGATAGAAGGTTAATGACGTTTCTACCTTACGGCAGTTTTCACAAGATAATTCAGAGGTCAAGAACAATGCTGCTTAGCGCTGAACATTTGTTATCTTATATCTGTCCGTCGCCTTTAGTGAAGGATTTAAGCAATGGCTTTTAGCCCGTTCAAGCCCTCAGCTGAGTTAATTCAGCGAATTTCCTCTTATAATGGTATAGCTCTGTTTAGAGGTAAATTTATGTCTAGATGTAACTACGCGTGTATACGAAATATTCTGGCTCATACGTTTCCTTTCATACATGTAATAACTGAATCAACTATGTTTGTTTAGTTTTAAAATAACATGTGTAAAATTTAATAATCAATTAGTATTAACAGTTTAAAATAAATAAAATGCTGGTGACTGTTATATTGGAATCAAATTTTCTCTTACATAGATTATTTAGGGTGAGGATATAGAAAGAAAATTATGTCATTTTTTTCCTGCTGCCTTTTTATAAGCACTTAACTGATATAAGGGAGTCCTGCAGCTCTGGTTTTCATCACTTCTTGGTGATGAGTGTACTTCTCTCATACAAGTGGTGTAGTAACTTCAGTACTTCAAACCGTGTGATAGCTTGTAACTATAAGTAGTCTTTTACCACGAACATTTTTAGACAAAATATAAAACAAATAGAAAAAAGTACATTTGTGGGCTGTCAATCAACAGGCGCATTCTCCTTGTCCACCCACCAATGTTAATCTCTCAAAAGAATTAAATTTCCGAGTACACAATGTAGCTCTGGGAAGATGAATAAAATTCACCATATTCCTCTGGGTATTAACTGAGAAAATATGTCTGGACAGCGCGAATACTGATTTGCCTGAGTTACAATTAACAAAGTACATATATCTCACAAAATATTATACCTTTAGGAACATGTCATGTAATCATCAGTCATCACTGATTCGGTGTCTGGGATCGCCTCTGCTGTCGGTTTTCCACACGACTAGCTAGAAGAAATCACCAGCGCTTGCTGTAGTGGTCTAGGAAAATACTAGTTTCATATGTTGAGGTTGACAGCCTTATAAATTTAACCTTTACATTTGTAAAATAATTGTTACACTTACCTCAAAGTTTTGGGAATGCACAATCTCCTCGCGCAGGTTAGAATGGACCCGAGCAATTTAGGTTAAATGCTCTCGAACTACTTGGTCTGGAAATTTTGAATCCCTTTTATGACGGGTGAATTTGCGAAACACTTGGTCTGGTTCCTAGGTTTCCAGTCTTCGTATTTTAAGTCCTGGTCCCTTAAGTTTTTCAGTCTCTATTTATAAAGGCGTGCTTACTTTTTAAGGTTTTAAGTTTCCCAAATACTTCGATTTGTCACTTATAATATAGGAATTCTAAGTCCGATGTCTCTCTGGCTTCTGGGAGTCGCTCATTTGACGTGCGCTGCAGTCTCTCTGAGTTCTGTGTCTCTGGTTTTGCTACATTATATGTGCAGTTCTCAGTTCAAATCACAGATGGTGCTTCTGTCGGATGTTCCTGTAGGATCCATTATTTATTCCGGCTTCTTACTTTAATCCAATCGTAAGCTCTTTAGCACTGGGTTGGAGTGTCTAATTTCAAAATATCCCCCACGTGTTTTAAAATACTACATTTAATATTCCAACGTGTGACCTCTTTCAAATCATGCGGTAACATTTCCCCCGGCTCACAACAACATGTTTGCCTGGGGCAATGTCTTCCGCCAGATGTCTACCCAGACATATTATCTGTAACAATCACCGGGGATTGTCCCACAAAAAGCAATAAACGCATCTACCCTCTGTGTAATCTGCCAGACAAACCGACTCCTACGTCAGCAACCCAGACAGACGATCTCGGGTTCTTTTCATGTCGATCGGACGAGACCGTGTTGTCAACAGCTTTTCACCTGGGGTCAAATGTTGGAACGACGCGTTTCAAAAGATGGTCCGACTGATAGATAAGCGTATGACCAGTATAATTACCTGGTATTGTCGCATTTACCTTGAGGAACGTAAACAATTCTGCGTGTAAAGCAGATACGATCGTAGGGGAGTAGAGTGTTAGAGACTTCATCCTACTAATCCAACATACAGAGTAAAAAGAATGAAAAGGCATGATTTATGCCAAATAAAAGCGATTGGTGAGACAATAGAAGAAACAGAAATTATAAGTAAACAAAAAGCTATCAGTAACATTTTGACCACTTGTATTAACTACTTAATCTTCATAGGCAATTGCTTAATTGTATACTTTATTTGTTCATTGTTAGGTATAATAAATATACTACAAAAAGTGGTATAGTTTAAATAGTGGTATAGTCCTTTTTTTTTTAGAAATGAACTATTTTCTCATAAGTATAAATTTTTGATGCGTATTTTAAAACATCACGTGTAGAAAAAAAACTGCATCCATTTTTCCAGCTGGGTAAACTTAAAAATCACCTAGTGCAGAAAACGTTAAAACAGTAAGCGTCCTGGATATTTATTTAGCGGCCTACAATCTAACATACGATATCATGTGAGGACCAATAGTTTTTGTTCGTCTTTTTTTTTCTTCTCTGTGTTCTACTGAGTTAATGTGTTAAATAACAACAACAAAATGCCTCAGATATTGACAGAAATATAACTAGGGGTATTGTTAAGTAATCAAATCATCAGAACTGGACATGCCCATGATGGAACAAGTTTTTTTTTTCCCCTCACGTTAAGTCAAGACTCCTAAATATCATTCTGGCGATGTTGTTTTTTCCCTATTTCCAGATTTTGGGTGGTAACTCGCACAGCTTTGTTTGTAGGTCGTGGTCTTAATCCAATACCATAATTCCCGCCGTAGGTACTTCTGTCGGTCGGCCTGTCACACTTTGCATACCGTCATTTGCGCACTTTTTCTATTTTCGAGAGAGTGCGTTAACTTCCGAGCACAGCTACGGGGGTGCAACTGTGTTTGAAAGTTAGACAATAATTGTATTGTTTCCCCTTATATGTACTCTCGCGAAAATAGCAAAGTGTGATGGTGTGCATTAAATCAACAGACAATCAAGATACTCGTCTGTCCAGTTTCATTCGGGAAACAGATTTAACGTCATTTTTCTTAAAAATAACCTTAAAATGTAAGTTTTCTTATTGTTTCTTCGAGACAAAATTGTAATTTAAAGTATTGCAGACTTATTATTATGGATTAAAATGATAAGATGGCTAACAGGAAGAGACGATCGCGTCATTCACAGCGAGACTATAGAGGAAGCAGCAATGTAATTCGTGTAACAGAAACAACACACTATAATTAAAAACCTGCCAATTTTGGCGGGTTATTGCTAGTACTTATCATAATTTAATGCTGTAACAATTGTTATCATTTCCAATCAGGTACACAATCAGTGGTACGGTGTTTTTTTAATGTACAGTATTTATAAAGTGTCTGCCATCCATCTATCCATGTTCCCTTGCATAATACTTTTCTCTAAATTTTTTTTAATTCTAATGTTGCACGTGCGTGGTTTCTATATTATAATATGACTAGCAGTAGTAATCTCCTCTAGTCGAAATTGGGGAGAAGATTTGCCCTTGAGGTGATAACCATCCCGCACGAACCCCCAAATAATCTTACAAGTCTAGTAACATCTGTCTAGGGATGTGTAGTGGGCTTGTAAGTTCTCTTCGATAGATTACATGTACGGCACGTTTGACAATAATCAATGAACAAAACCGAGTGTACAGTCCCACACTGCAAAGTGAGACACAACCGTAGAGAACCACTGCACTTGGTGTGATTGGTAGCGTCTTCTTCCCAGGATGCTGGATTTACGTCCAGCGCCTTCATGTCCTACTTGCACATATCTTTTAACTTCAGCTTTGTTTACCCGGCTGTTCTTTTGCCATCTGCTGGTTTTTCTGAGAAAATATCTTTGGTGATGCGAACATTTTCCATTTGGCAAACATGAACCTAATCTGCGCTGTCTAAGCAGTAAAAGCACTTCGATATTTGTCACTTTGTCTTTCTATGAAATTCCAAGGATGTAGCGTAGATACCGTAGGCGGAAGGCATTGAGCCTGTTTTACTTGCTATGCATATGTTGTCTATGCCTCGCTGCCATATAAAAGCGTTCTGGTGACGCAGGCATCATATACCACTGCTTTAGTATTCATTGTCAGTTAGTGGTTTTCCCAGGCACGCATTTTGAGACGGGCAAAGATGGTTGCAACTTTGCGAATGCTGCTGTCTATTTTGGACATAATATGACTAAACTATGTTTATTTTTCTCTGTCTCTTTATTCCATGGACTGGGGCCTTCCATCTTTACTGCATACATAACTATTGCTCCAATTAAAATGGCACAGAACTAGCTAATAAACAAAATTAAACTATGTTTCGGTTAAAATTATAGCTAAACCTGACCTTTGAAATGTCAGTTCATATACGCAATTCGAGACTTAGCGTGTTAAATTGCCGAGTTCAGCGTCACGTGGCTACAGTTCGTGATAATATCATTGCTTTTCATTCGCTGTTTCCTATCACTAAATATATTTGTATAAGTCTCAATTGCCCCCACACTCGTACAAGGTGAATATCATCTGTATGTAGATCTGTAATACGCAACTGAACTGTGAATGCTGCATAGTTATCCAGATTACATGATTGTGTGACATTTCCAGGCATTGATAATTGACCTCAGGCATTTTCCATGGGACGATCCTTCAGAACAGTGGCGTGTTTAGAAAATTGTATCTGGGTTTGGCTATGCAGGCGTGAGTAGCTTAACGTGGGATCAATGTTGAAGGCACCAGTTACTGTCTAAAAACCATTTTGCTATAAAACGTTTTAAATTATACCGTGGGCATATTGTTTAAAAGGTAAAGGAAACATCCATCAAACCATGTATGTTATCTAATGCTTATAAATTTAACCAACAACAAAAATCGGAGTCATCCAGCGCATATTGGGACATATATTTTTTGGGAGAGAGCAGGGCGTCTGAAGCCTTGAACAGGCTTCTCTAAACACGCCACTGACACCGACACATCTTAGAATATAATTACTAACCTTATTCCCCAAAGGTGTCGTCATTTATTACCAGATATTGAGTAGTCACAACTGATGTTTGGAAGTAAAGAAAGGTGAGGGCCAGAAGCGTATTAAGTCTACGGAATGTAACGTATACTGTTGTTGTTGTTGTTGTTGTTTAACTAGGGATGCTGAGCTTCTCGCTCTTTAGCAGCCAATACCAAGTTGACGACTCCTTGGTATTATCTACACTGTAGATCTAGGCTTTTCCTGGGGCTTTTCTGCCATTCCTAAAAGTGTTGAGTTGAAGTCATGAGCTCCAGTTTCTCCAGCTTGTTTTGCATTTAAAGGATCTCAAGCTAGAAGTATACTGTGCATTCCACGCCATCCAAGGGGGCTCTCCAACTAGGCAGAGCTAAAATATTGTGCCCTGGTTCTGAACTGTCCTGCAAAGAGCCACTTCCCACCTACCCCTGCCTATCACTGGGTCCATGGCGAGATCCTCTTCCATGTAGTTAACCAGGTCAAAGCCAAAGAATTACATCTGCGGCTCAAGTGACATCTCCAAACGTAGTCTTCAATTGCCGAGTTCTCAAGAAATTTCACCACAAGGGGAATCACTCAAAGTTTGTGGATGATTTCAAGAGTCAATGAGGGTGTAATTAGCCTCACAGACAGAGGTTCACTTCCACATATGTATCTTATAACATTGTACATAGCTGGTGGTTATATAAGGATGACCCCAGACATGTATCTACGCATAACGTATACTAAAAAAACAGTGTGGTAAATAAAGTGTCCGGGTATACATTTTCAAGAAAGAAAGGTAAACATTCTTGTTGTGTTCTTGAGCTGACTTGACAGAACCGCATAGTGGCCACTATGCCTCTCCATGAGAATCAAGTTCACTATTTATATACTGTTGTGTTCCTTTATATTCTTGTATGTTGTTCGCATATTTTGCTCTATTGAGTTCGTCATTTACGCACTGTCTTTATCTTTTAATGACTCTTCACTCCCCTATGGAACTACTTTTACCTTTTATGTTACTTCCCTGTCAGAAATGTGATACATTACTAATAGCTCGCTATATATTGTAGTAAACTCTGAGAGAATAATCGCTCATTTCAGTAAGAGTTTAGTCATAAAATGATAATAAATAAACCCGACCTATTGTGTCTGACGGTGATACTCTCACACGCCAGCAAAACTGCCTTTTGTGCAGTGCTAAAGCCTATAGAACGATCCCACGGTAAAAATCTAACACGAGTTTTAGTTTCGGTTTCGAAAACGTACTACCAATATTTAACATGTTGCCAGATCTGCTGCATACACAATGCAGCCTAGACTTATAATTAACGATTTTGCGGAAGTGTGCCGCAAAATAACTATCTGAATTAACGTAATATTTTGACTTTAACGCTGGTAATAAGTAATAATCCTTACAAATTTGGTAGTGTAACACGAGACACTCCAAATAATTAACGCCAATTCTTAACCAGCCGCGCAAAACCCCGCTTCGCTTGACACATTCTGCTATGCATGTATATACGCTGCGGCAAAGCCAACAGAGGCAAACACGCAGACAATTTTTTTTTCTCCTAGCGGTAGTATTTCTGACGTCACTAAAACAAGTAGTTATTTGAAAAATACATGCTGGCGAGAGGGGAAGATGGCCATCGTGTGTAAAATTTTTATTTGACGATTGCCGGTGAAAAAAATTGAAAATCTAAACCATAATGAATCTGACCATAAAAATCATATGGTATTATAGCTTAGAGTCCACTGAGCAAGAATGTGTTTTAAATAATATGATAGTCCCAGTATTAGCCAAGTTATTGAGAAAATACTAAATGTCTACGGACGCGCGACCAGACAGACTGTTGTTCCTGCTTGTTTTTCATAACGTTAGTGGGGACACCGGCTTAGAAGGGAGGCATTGAGGTAAATTCAAATTCGCTTGGGTAACAAGAGTATAGGAGGGAAAAGTGGAGCGGTAGGAAAATGTAATCTAAAACGAAACATCTTTTTGTATTGGCATAACTAAAGCAGGCTGGCCAATCGACTACCAGACGCAGAGTATGTCTGGAATTATTTTTGTTTTTCAAAAACTGCATTTGAATTCTGGTAGTCGCAAGCTTTCGATTGGCCAGTGCTACTAAATATTAGCAAAAAGCTTTCACTATTAATTGCCAGTTGAACAATATTTTTCATTCAAATACGCTGAGAACAGCTGTGTTAAATTTAAACTTAAATATAAAGAAGTATTCACAGCCTGGGCAGTGCAGAGGAAACTGAGGCCACTTCTTTGCAAAGTCAGCGTCATTTGTTTATATTTCTTGAAATTTTTGGTAAGAATGCTTTATGAATTTAATATGTTTAATCCCATTGCCAAAGTTAGATACTGCTATTGGGAAAAAGTGAAGGACGTGCCGGGAGCAGACATTGTTGAGTCCTCACATTGAAATGTATCTAACTGATGTATCTTGTCATGATTATGTTTGAATATTATTGTATTAGAATATATTAGTAAGCCTCCGTTTTCCATGACCACTGTTCAACATGCCTGAAGCATGTATATTTAAAAAGGAAAAGAAGAGAAAATCATATAAAAGGAAATGTGGTTACCCCACATTATTTTATTGAGGAAAACTATGTAAATGTACAATGGCGTATCTGCCATAGGGACCTAAGGTGTGGTCACAGCAAGGTGGGAGTCATGTAAAATTAGGGGCGAGTGAACCTGTAATGCACGCGAGGCTGACCCCATATCACCGTAGGGAAATAAATAATATTAAAAGTGATCAGATATAAAAGGCCAGGGTGTCCTTTTGTTGCAGAGGTTTTATTTCCTGTTGCCAGCTGGTAACAGGAAACCTGAGGAGTGACGATAACGCCAAGAAGTCTTCGACAATTCATGTATGCTGTCAAGAGATAACAGCTTGGGCGTGTGATGTGATATCGATATTTCTGCAACTACACACTATCATATCATTCAACAAGAAACCCCAGGTGATATGTTAAGGACCTGGGTATATCTGACAGTTTAGTTTTAATAAACACTGGTATTTCAAATCATACTCAGGAAGTTTATGGGGTATGATGATAATACAGCCCCTTAAACACAGTGACTCTCCCTCTTAGATGAATAAAGTGTAAGCTGTGAACATTCCAACAGGAAAGACATATATTAACTTTATAGTTATTGGGCAGATTGTCCACACATTTTTAGTTGATCTTTTCTATAAACTATCTTGTCCTCATTTTCAAAGACCTGTCCAAAAGATATGATTGGACAGGCAAAATAAATTGTACAAAAAAATATTCAATTTAAAGAAAAACTTAACCACTGGTTTTTATTCACTTCCTCATAGAAACTTAAAGTGTTTTTGTGTTGTGTACCATCATTTCATTTCTCCCATAGACACAAGGTACATCATACACCAGACACTAGAGCCAAAATAGTGACCGTGTGAGATCTAGGCAGGTAGCGTTAGGTTCCCTGCACATAATTCATCATCATCATTTATAGAGTCCTGCCATCAATGGTACCTATACCTTGTAGCGGTATGGCAGCTTGCGTACCCTGACAATCCCCAGAGTTATGCCAGTGGGAGTTTTACTCCTGGTAGGTTCAGCCAAGCTGGACTGGTCTGTGTGGGTAGGGGTCAGACAAAAGCTGGTACCCTGGTCCTCCAGGTTGGGGGTTTTAGCATAGGGCTGACACCCCTGTCTATGTAAAAAAATCGCACGTTACGGAAACAACAATAAATGGAAAAACTTTGCTGCGGGATGGACATTCGGAGTCTGTGGCTCGTATGACTGTCAGTGGTGAAAGCCGAAAGGAAGCCACTGACATGAAAACGGATGTCCTGACCGCAAAACAGGATACAAGAATAGGTTTTTGGAATGTCAGGACAATGTACGAGACAGGTAAACTAAGACAGGTCACGGCAGAAATGAGAAACTATAGGTTACACATTCTAGGGATAAGCGAGAGCAGATGAACAGGGGCAGGAGAAGTTAAAACAGCAACAGGAGAAACAGTACTTTACTCTGGAAGAGAGGATGGACAGCACAATGAAGGCGTAGCCATTATTCTACAGAAAGGAATAGAAAGGACATTACTGGAATGGAAACCCATCGACAACAGACTGATAAGATTAAGATTGAGAGGGAGATTCACCAACACTACGATAATACAATGCTACGCACCAACGAATGATAGCGATGAGGAGGTCAAGGATGAATTCTATCAACAACTGCAGAAAGAAATGGAAGATACACCTAGATATGATCTTGTTATAGTAATGGGAGACCTCAATGCGAAAGTTGGTACACACAATACATATAATGAAAGAACAATGGGGAAATGCGGCAGCGGAACAGCAAATGAAAATGGGGATAAACTAATAAGTTTCTGTAGCATTAACAACCTGGTCATTGGAGGAACACTCTTCCCACATAAAGAAATTCACAAATTAACATGGGAATCACCAAATGGTCGGGACAGAAACCAGATAGACCACATCATGGTTAACGGTAGATGGAGACATGCATTACAAGATGTGAAGGTAAGAAGAGGTGCAGATGTGGGAAGTGATCACCATTTAGTAGTAGCAAAACTGAAAGTGAAACTAAGAAGGGCTGCACCAACTGTAACTACACAGAAAAGGTCTGACATCAGCAAATTGAAGGACTCCCTTACCAGAAAAGCTTTTGCGGCCGACATAAAGAAACGATATCAATTTGCCAAAAGTCAGGAAAAGACATTGACTGATGATATAGACCAGAATTTCAACACCATTTCAACAATATACAAAGAAAGCAGCAAATCATGCTTGGGATTCCAGGAAAGGAAGAAGCAAGACTGGATAACACCAGAAACATTAAACACCATAACGATGAGAAAGGAAATGAAAAGAAAGAAAACAGAAGCGAAGTCCCCCAGGTTAAAGCAACTATATAGCGAACAGTACAGTCAGCTGGGCAAGGAAGTTAAACGCCAAACCCGAGCCAACAAAAGGAATTTCCTAGACGATCTTGCAAGACAGGCAGAGGAGGCAGCACTGAGAAATGAACAAAGCACAGTATACAAAATAACTAAATTCATCAGCGGAAAACGAGGTGCAAACAATATTACATTAGTAAGAGATAAGCAAGGTAATCTCATCACGACAACAGAGGGACAGGAAACAAGATGGGCAGAGCACTTCAGAGAAACTCTGAACAAGGAACCACCAGAGACACAGATGAATGTTCCTGAAGCAGAAAACGATCTAGATGTGAATACAGACATTCCACGAAAAGAAAAAATCATCAAAGCAATCAAAGGGTTAAAGAACGGCAAAGCTCCGGGCCATGACAACTTAAATGCAGAGCTATTTAAGACAGACCCTGAGCTAGCAGCAGAACTATTTGAACCACTATTTGCGCAAGTCTGGAAAACGGGGACAACACCATCAGAGTGGAACAAAGGAATAATTGTCAAGTTGCCCAAGAAGGGAGATCTTACAGACTGCAATAATTGGAGAGGAATCACTCTTCTCTCAGTTCCCAGCAAAATACTAGGCAGGATAATTACACAGAGAATGTCAAAGGCAGTAGATCACAAACTGAGGAAGGAACAAGCAGGATTTAGAAAGAATAGAAGATGTGTAGATCATATATTCACTCTCAGGAACATTATAGAGCAGTGCTCAGAATGGCAAAGACAGCTTTACATTAATTTCGTTGATTTTGAAAAGGCTTTTGACAGCATACATAGGGACAGTTTATGGAAAATACTGAGGGCTTATGGAATCCCAAGCTGCATAGTGTCAATTATAAAAAGCCTCTATGCCAACTTTACGTGTAGTGTT
This sequence comes from Oreohelix idahoensis, assembly GCA_024509875.1. NCBI lineage: Eukaryota > Metazoa > Mollusca > Gastropoda > Stylommatophora > Oreohelicidae > Oreohelix > Oreohelix idahoensis. The sequence goes on from JAMPIV010012050.1 coordinate 150,354, forward strand.
GGGCAGAGCAACCTAACCTTTGAGGTGAAGACAGGAGTACGACAGGGATGCCCCTTGTCTACCACTCTATTTTTAACAGTCATAGACTGGGTGATGCGCCAGACAACAGAGGGCAGTCCAAGAGGAATAAGATGGACAACATTTTCTACATTGGAAGATCTGGAATATGCAGATGACATTGCACTACTAGCACATTAACATCAACACATCCAGGAAAAAACGGATAGACTTAACAAGTTTAGCCAGCAGGTTGGCTTGAACATCAATTTAAAGAAGTCTGAGGTCATGACGCTCAATGTGAGCAACCCTGAGCCCATATCAGTAAGGAATAAGCAATTGGTACAGACAGATACCTTCACATACCTAGGAGGCATAGTAACACCAGACGGCGGGGCAGGCAAAGACATCAACATCAGAATGAATAAGGCAAGAACAGCCTTCTTTAGCCTAAACAACATCTGGAAGTCCTCCCAATACAGCACAAGCACAAAATTAAGATTATATCAGAGCTGTGTGCTTTCTGTGCTTCTCTATGGTGCGGAATGCTGAAGAGTTACAGAGAAGGAAATGTCGAAATTGTCCTCTTTTCACCCAACATGCCTAAGAAAAATTCACCGAATCTTTTGGCCGAATACCATCACTAACCAAGATCTGCTTACTCGTAGCAAGCAAGAGGACATGCACACCATCATAGCTGGCAGACGCTGGAACTGGGTTGGTCATGTCCTCAGAAGAGACCCCGATGCCATCACAAGAACAGCTATGCTTTGGACCCCTGAAAGAAAACGAAAGAGAGGCCGACCAAAAACAACCTGGCGGAGGACTGTGGAGGCTGAGATGCAAAGAATGAACCAGAGTTGGGGCACTGTACGAAGGATGGCCACCGACCGAGCAAAGTGGAATCAATTTGTTGTTGCCCTACAAGACGCCACTAGGCGTGATGGCCACTGACTGCTTTGACGGTCGGCGGCTAAGGATCAAAGAAGAAGAAGAAGAATTTATAGAGTCAGGGGCCTACATGTGCTTGACCTCACACGGTTAATACATACACGGATTTCACTCTTTTAGGATACCATCATAACCTCCCCAGCAAAATCTAACTTTGCTACATATATATATACATATATATATATATATATATATACATATATATATATATATATATATATATATATATATATATATATATATATATATATATATATATATATATATATATATATATATATACCTGTATTAATTAATACATTTCATTTGATCCAATAGTATAAACGCATTTCCTTGCGAAGTCTGTGATACTCCTGTATCGAGTGATATATTCTCTAGACACCATAATTAGACCTAAAGGTTTTTTTATATTTGGACATACTCCCAAATATAACCGACTATGTTGAACGGGCCGCGCCTCGTCAAAGTGAGGTAAAAAAAAATTTTAATGTTGATCTCAACAATCTCAGTTAAGGAAAAAGTATCATGTGGTGTGTAATGGAGAAAAGTGAACTTCTCACGATTGCGTTCATCACATAACACACAGTCTAGATTCGGGTAAAGAATGAGTATTGTTCTTAAAGACGTTCGTAACCCGATTGTGTACAATACTTTACAAACTAATCTATTAAGTACATAAATAGCAATGGAATATTGTCTCTTTAGGGTATACGACTTCATTTTCTTTTAATAGGGGTTTTGCCTCGTTTAAGCGAGGAGCATCCTTTTCAACCAAGACCCACGGTTTATATTAGGGCGCAGGTACAAATACAAAAAGACTATTTAATTGTATGTTAGTGCGTTACTTTTATATCACTGTGTCTATTTAGCTGCCATTATCACGGATTGCCTTCCCTGCTTTGCAGTAGTGGTCCAACAGTGACCAAAACTCAAGAGTATTTTATATTGGCTTCCGAGGTATCTACCTATTATTTTTTTTTATGACTGATGATCCAATTCCTAGGTTTCCAGTCTTGTATTTATAAAGTCCTGGTCCTTAAGTTTTACAGTCTGTGTATTTAAATATGCGGGTTTACTCTTAAGGTTTCAGAGTTGCCCAAATACTGTCGATCTGTCACTTTTGATACAGGAGTTGTGGCGAGAGGTTTTATTTGGCTGTAGGCTCAGTATAGTACTGAAAATTACAGAAATAGAATTTCTGCAGAAAATGGTGAAGTCCCAGTGTCTGAGAGAACTACTGGTATCACAAATTAGTTACGGCTGTGAATGTTCTGATCTCGAAACAATAGTAGAGAGGAGACCGACATAAAGTGCCACCTCCGCTATGTAACTAACTGTGATATCAAAAAACAAGGAAACAGATTTTGCTTAACAATGATAAAATTGACAAGTCTTAAAATACAATTTCCTAAGTATTTATTTAGTATATACACTATCTACTCTTGTGCTGAAGGGTGAATGTTGAAAAAAATGAAATGTAATGAATTTGTAAGTTTACATATGATTTACAAATATTTATATTTATATATATATATATGTAAATAAATATTACAACAAGTTTTCCAATTATAGGAACAAAAATTATATCAGCTGTGCTGTTAATTAAGGATATAACACTTATCAGCTATGTTGTTATTTTTGTCTCTTGCTATGCTAATTTCACTTTCTCATCACTGACAGTTTCTATGCTCACAATGCCGACAGAAATGGTACTAATGTGTACTCATCTCTCTTAAGTCTGTTCTGCTTTATTTGGTTCACACATTCCTGCTGAGGCTCGTTACTTTAGCCCACCCAAGACTGAGGGGGACCAAAGATGTAGAGTCTGGTCAACCTCTATGCTCTTGCGGAGTTCCAGGCAGCGGGATTGACTCGAACATACGACCTCAGGTTTTTAGGACACAAATAAACCTGTAACAAAGCAAAAATAGGGGCTAATTTCTGTCCTCAAGCCCACCTATTTCTAGTGTGAGTGAAATGAGCGTGTCTCAGATGTATGCATGTAGGATGAATGACAACATGGCTCAGTATGATTTAGCAATAGCGAGACAAGACAGGTGTCTACTTGCAAAACATTATTTCTGATAAACTAATGCATGGATACATTCAATAATATAGATTCAATACATGAATACATTTACTACATTAATACATTCCATAATATAAATCAATACATGAATAAATCCAATTATATGTACACCTAGGTGTGATACAACAATGTCCTTCCCCCTATACTATATCACGCCCTCTCTGACAATAGCTGGTAACATATATCCTAACAATATTGTTATGTTCTTATGATAGGAGTATATGAGACGAGGACTGTTTGGTGATATCGCAGTTGGAGTTAGATGAGACAATAGATTGGAGTTAGATGCGACAATAGAATGAGTCCTGACAAGGACTGTTTTGGTTATATTGCAGTTTGGAGTTATCAGAGACAATAGACTGAAGTTATAGACTGACAATAGATTGAGTCCTAACAAGGACTGTTATGGTTATATTTGCAGTTTGGAATTATCAGAGACAATAGACTGAATATAGGAGACAATAGATTGAAGTATGAGTCCTATTAGTCTTCGTCTATTCACTTAATTCCCCCAAGATACAATCAGTAACCTGATAGGTAGTATAATGACACACAACAAATACCAACGGTTATCGTAAATATATTTACCCTCCTAAGATTTTAAACTGGCCAGGTTTTGATGCGACTTAGTGAAGTAGGTTGCAGGTCGATGCCCTCAGGTAAGCAACAAATCACAGTGACAGGTTCTTCCTCTTCAGTCGGTCGGTCTGGCTTCGTTTTTGGTGTTGCGTGTTTAGCATAAAATCCGCCCGATTATATAGGCAAGTAAATACTTGAGGAAAGCTTTCGGTTGGTTCCTGGCGGAGCAAAATGATTGGTTTCCTCCGGTTTTGTACCTGGTCTCATACAGCCTAATTTTATTCAGTTTAAATCCGCCATCTTGCGTGAACTGCGTGAACAGTATAATTTATTCTGTCTCAGAGACTGGTGAACGGTGCAAGTTGATTGGTTGAAGCAAATCTGTATCTCGACATAGTGATTAACAAAGTAGTGGGTTACACTTCGTTTCACGACAGGAGTTCTAGGTCTGATCCTTCTCTTCCTGGCTGTTGGGAGTTGTTCGGTTGAAGTTGCGAAGCTGTCTGTTCTGTGTTTCTGAGTTCACTAGATTATATCTCTCATTCTCAGTTCAATTCACATATGGTGTTTCCGCCGAATGTTCCAATAGAATGCATTGTATATTCCGGCTCTCACTTCAAACCAATCAAATCGAATTTCGTTCAGCACGACGTGGGTAGGCGCTTTTAAAATTCGAAAAAAATACTCTCACGTGCTTCAAAATATTAAATTTAATATCCACGCGTGACCTCTTTATAATAAGACGTAATATTGTTCCGGCTGCACCTACCTGCCTCCCACAATATTGTGACCATGTTTTCCTGGCGCAATGTCTTCCGCCAAGATGTCTACACTGACAGATTATCTAATTATCGCCTTTATCTGCGTGCCTACACCAGACAGATGTCTGGTCAGACGATGTTGTCTTCTTTCATCGTACGCACAATACAAGCTTGTGCCAACACGATCAGCATTTTTTCACTGGGGTCAAATGTTGGACCGACACGTTTCCAAAGGTGGTCAGACGGATTCAAAGAGATAAGCGGGTGACTGGTCTGATGACTGGGTATTCTTACGATAATACCACAGTTCACCTGGCGGAACGTAAATACGTCTGAGGAGTGGTAAACAAGATAAAGACAGTCCTATAGCAAATACTTCCAAAGGGAAGTGGAGTGTTAGAGACTTTCCCCTACTAGATTCAGCATAGAGAGAAAAAAATAGTGCATAAAATATGCCACATAATAATGAATGAAAGGGAAAAAATTAAGCCAGATAAAAGCGATGAGTGAGAGGAATAGAAAAATTAAGAAAAAAGGGATACTGACGGAGTGGACGTGAGATCGCACAACCGTATCGTCACAGCAACATTAGGATGAATGAACATGCATATAAACAAAAGGTAAGGTAAAGGTTGTCCCATAACAGATATACTGCCGTAGGGGAGTGAAGTGTTAGAAACTTCACCATACTAGGTGCAGCATCGAGAGGCGGGGTGACCAGTTCCGTTCCTTGCTGCCTTTTCCTTCCCTAACTCAAAGTCAGATACCTATTTACATGCTGGGTAGGCTAGAACGTGTCGGTACCGTGATTCGAACCCGACACCTTCGCCACAAGAGACCAGAGCTCTAACCACTCTGTCAGTCGGACTCTCATATTAAAAAAGCGAGCTGATTTACGTTTTCCTTCTGACACCAGAGCTCTCTTTAACAAATAAAGGCGTAGATCCGTGCAGACAAATATTTCATTTTGGTAATAAAGGACCGATCCTCGATAATCCAAATTACCTATAAGTCTCTGATATTCTGTAGCAGTCAGTATTTATTGTGACAACTAGAATACTGATACCTCACTTTGTGAGTTGTGATTATAGACCTGTGGCCAAAATAGTATCTCTCGGTTTCTACGGCATAATGATATGCTGGCAATACGAGTGCTGGAAATTAGTGAGTTATAACCACAAACACGGATCTGGAACATATTTTCACGAGCATGGAGTGACGTATCTGGTACTATTAGCAAAATTTATGTCAGTTTCTTATATAAGCCGTATAACCCTCATGTCACAGCTGGTGTTCGCGTTCGAGTTGTTAAATTCGTTGATTTTTTGTTCCTATTCATTTGGCTCTACGTCTGAAACTGTCTTTGCTTGGTATGTATATGTTTATCAGTATCCTGGCATATACTCTAGAACCCCTGTCATGTTAAAAAAGTACATAGCAACAACCATTGCAAGCGCACTTTATGTATAAATATATATACAGTATATATATATATATATATATATATATATATATATATATATATATATATATATATATATATATATATATATATATATATATATATATATATATATATATATATATCATCATCATGTGACGTATTCTTTCCAGAACGTTGTCTCCATTACAGCTGCTCTGAACGCATCACGATTCTGGGCAAGTCGACCTGCATCAGCCAAAGACAAGTTCAGACTCTCTGTGATGTCCTGGGTCCACCGTCGTCTAGGTCGACCCCTTCCCCTTTTTCCAGGGACCATGCCTTCCATCACTGTTTTTTCCAGACTATTATGTCTTTTTATATGACCGAAAAATTTCAGCTTCCTTATTGCGATGGTATTTAGGAGCCAATGTTCCTGTACGTTTAGTGAGTGCAGTACTTCTCTGTTGGTCTTTTTTTCTGTCCAGGGTATTCTCAACATCCTTCTGTAGCATTTCATTTCGAATGATGTAATCTTTTTTGCAACTGTTTTATTGAGTGTCCAAGTCTCGCAGCCGTATGTTGCTACTGGGAATATACATGCTCTGATCAGTTGTAACTTTGTTTCTTTGCTTGTGCCTTGCCATAGGTTTTTCATCTGTATTAGCTTATGTGAAGCAATTGCAAGTCTTCTTTTAATTTCTACTGCACAGTCGCCAGAGCTGTTAATGATTGATCCTAAGTATTCGAATTCATTGACACTTTCCAGTTCTTCGTTATCAATTTCAATTTCTGGTTTGGTCTTTACTTTGTCTGTTGTCAATACTTTGGTCTTCTTGGTGTTTAGGTATAGATTCTGGGCCTCGCTGTGTTTTTTGGTGGACAGAAGTAATTGTTCAAGTCCTTTTGGGTTGGTCGATAGGAGGACTGTGTCGTCAGCATATCTGATTTCCGGGATCTGGTACCCGCCGATGTTAAATGAGTCAAACTCTGTGTGTTCTTGGTCATCTCTTACGTTTCTCATGATATTCTCGGCATAAATGTTAAACAGGTAAGGGGAAAGGGTACAGCCTTGTCTTACTCCTTTCTGTACTTCAAACCATTCTGATGTTTCCCCCTCTATTCTTACGGCTGCCTGTTGTTCTTGGTACAGCAGTGCGATGAGTTGTATAAGGTGGTTTGGAAATCCCATATTTTTCATAATAGCCCATAACTGCTGATGTTGTACACAATCGAAAGCTTTGGTGTAATCAATGAAACAAGTATGTAGGTCAACGTTGAATTCTCTACACTTTTCTATGATGATCCTCATGTTGAATATATGATCTCTAGTGCCTCTACCTGGTCGAAAACCCGCCTGTACTTCATTTATTTCTGTTTCTAGCTTTTGTTGCATCCTTTTCATTATGATTTGTAAATTCATCATCCATACAATGTCGGCTGCTAGTGAAACACAAGTCCACATCAAAAACATGCCAAGGCTTCCAGTCCTATATAATCCGTTCAAAGTTTTTCCATGCCTTCTGTTTCCTGTTCATATCCGTCTCCAGTTCTCTTCTCTACCTTTGTTTTCAGTCTTCCTCTCTTCCTATCTTACCCTGGCGAGTTCTGAACAAGATAATGTACGTCTATCAATAGGTTTAGTCAATGTGGTTACTATCCAATGTCATCGTGTTCTTCTCATCTCGTCTTGTTCAATTCACTACTTTCTTGTTCGTGTCATCAATTCCCGCATTAGTAATTTCGACACATCATTTCAATCATTACTTTCTATGCAAACACCAATTTATGAAAGACTGTAACTTCTTGCTTGTCATGATTGGTGTTTTCCAACTTTCAGAGACATACAGCAATATTAATTTGACATATAAGTTGAAGCATTTGATTTTGGTGATGGGCTTTATTTCCATTTATTTTCCAATGCAATGGAAGCTCCTCTTACACTTTGAATTCATGTTTTGATATCACTGTTCCTCCGACTTTGTCTATAATGCTGTCAATATACATGCATGATTTAACATCTTGAAGGAATATTTTCCCAAGTGCAAACGTCCCATCAGTTGTTGAATTTTTTCTCATAATCGTGTCTGTTCCCTGTACATTTTCGGAACAATTGTCGTAACCTCTCTTCAAGCATTCTTCCTTTGCCTTGCTTCTGATTATGGTTATGATATAGAATAACTAGACACAATCTAGATCGTCTGGGCTGTCACAGTCCACTGAGCTACAATTAAGTTACCCGTTGTTGTTTTCATAACACACTCTGTTGCTTGTAAGAAGATAAATTGTGATAACGGACATCCGTGCCTAATTCCACTACTTATCTCAAACGGTTCCGAAAGGTGTCGTTCGTGAACAATTCTGCGTTTTATGTCTACATATATATTTTTTTTTTTTTTTAATTAAGCCATTGATCTTCCGGTTGACTCCATAATGCCTCGCCAATATCAAAAATGATTTCGTCTAAACTATCGCAGTCATATTTGTATAATCCACCAACACACGTAAAGTAGTGATCAGTTCTAAGCCATGTTCAACTATTATGCGCGGTGTGGTTTCTTGTCTGTCTGTGCAGGATCTGTTATGTTGAAAACCTGCTTGTTCTTCTCTTATTTGTTTGTTCTGGTTCCTGTTAATCAGTGTCTAATTATTTCTTTCTTTCTGTCAGAAATAATATTCTTCCGACTTAAGAACACTTTTGTTTGTTAAATAAAGTGTTCTTCTGACGTCACACTAAACCTATGCCAATTTTATGACGTAAGCAAAGAGATCTGAGACACTATTATTTATTAAGTAAAACAGACAGTGTACAGATGCATACATTTTGGTCGATTTCTCCATAAAATGTCAGTCAATTTACTAATAAAATTACTGGATTTTTGGTAGCATCTCAATATAACTGGTCAAAAGAAAAAGTAAATTTTCATCTAAGCAAAACACAGAATCATGAGTTCTTAATCTGTCAATGACTTCTATAAGAGAAACGTTGTATGGCTGTTAGCTGTCTACTTCGGCTTTTTATATTCATAGATATGATATCGTTTTTTGCTGTAATTAAAAACAATTGTCATGTAACTCAGAAACATTAAGTTCATTCTGTATCTTCATTTTCTTATGTTTTTTTGCGTTTCTTATGTTATTATGTATCTTATGTTTCTCTTTTATATTCACTTTTAGTTTGTTTGCACCAAGACCAGTTGTTCTTAATTTTTTTTTTTTAATTGTTACATGTTGAGTTAGTTTGCCAGTAACCTCCTCCAGTAGTAGCTGACAACGGGAATGATGCGTCCTTGAAGTAATAACCCTAAGCTGCTTTTTTCCTCCTGGTGTACATAATTTCGTGTTCTCTGTGTCAGAATGAGGCGAGCCCTCTCGATCTCTGTTTCACTACGGCAGTATCAGTTACATTTGTGTATTGATTTTATTGCGTGCTTTCAACTGCCGCACTTTCTTTCTTTCTTTCTTTGCTATGTGTAGCAGATATTTTCTCAATTTTAAATATTCTTTCACTGCTCTTAGCGATAGTCGTCATGTCTGTGTGTTTACCTGTCTATCCCTGCGGATAAAGTAGACGGTTATGCAAAGTTGACCGACAGAAATCCTATTGTACCACAAGGGTGCGACTGTTTCCGCATGTAAATGGCCAAGCGAGATTACTTAGCGCTGATATGGCTCGTGTGACCGACTAATTATTGTCGTGATAAGACACAGCACAGATTGTCAAACAGGAGTTTGTGTTTGCACAAGGAGTGCAGGTTAAGTATCGATTTGGTGGGTTGACAGACACACCTGAGCAGAAATGATGTAATATTTCCGGGTAGATGTAAGAAGTTATATGTAATCATTGACGAGAATATTTGAATGTCACTGATACGTGTCGTAATGTTAATTATTCCGGAGATATTCTCCGTGGCCAAAGTAGACTCTAGGGGCAGTCAAACAGCACGAAATCAGCATAACTGCACTGAGCGGACCAACACCTCCTTCACAATTTTACAAACATGCAGTTTATTCGTTTTGAGAAACAGCTCCATGGTAATAAATATATAGGTCCAAAGGCAAAATGCAGTAGTACGTATAAGTCCAGTTCGTTCCCTATCAAACGCTGGTCATTGGCAATCAGTCAAACTTTATTTAATATCGTCCCTTGGACATTTTTATGAATAAGCACACATTTCCCCACTAGAATAAGCCAGGGACACCTCAACCAAGTATATTGATGTCCTGGTGATGGAATAATTCAGGAAAAACCCAGAATACTGCAGGAGCTCAAAACACATACGTCTGCACACTTCCAAACACAAGACGCATATCCTTTGCAGACGATTACCTCACTTCTGCTTCACATTTGTTCACGTCTGCCAGTAAACCATATCGGCATGACGTCACTTCCTTTATTAATAAGTGACTCCGTATAAAATAAACAAAAAAGTAGCCCTGTTGAGCTGCCTATTATATCGACATAAACGTTATGAATTTTAAACATAACAGTCACTATTGCTATAAATGGAAAACGTGACCTTTGCATCACGCGCAAAGGTGTCCATGTCAGGAATATTTTGAAATCCCCCCCTCCCCCCCCCCTTTCCAACCTTCTTGTTTGAAAGGATTGGCGCTTTATTAGCTTTGTCACAAACAAAGCGGGGTAGGACAGTGAATATAACCTGACACGTTTCAGTATTAAGACACTGTGAAGATCGCTTGCCAAGACGACACAACCAGACCTTGCCAGAGTGAAGACTAGAATTCAGAATTCCATTTTATCAGACCGGACACCTTTTATTGGAGAATCTATCAGGACTTACGAAACAGCCCAGGAAATCTCTATCATTTTAAATAAGGAAAACCGGAATATCTGAGGAAACTGTACACTCGAAGTCAGAGAGGGAATTAAAGTTAGAATTATCGACCCCAAGTACACGTGTAAAAAGGCATCGGCAGAGCCTTTAACTTCATTCATCTGAGCAAAACGTCTGTGAGCCAGGATTTGCGTAAGTTGGCATTTTACATTCTATATGTCATTACTAACATGTGAACTAACATATATATATATATATATATATATATATATATATATATATATATATATATATATATATATATATATATATATATATATATATATATATATATATATATATCTTACCATGTAAATATTAATATGTGAAAATAGCTAGTGGATGTCCAAGTCATTTGAGGTGGCAACCTCAGCGTATAGAATGATGATTTTATGAACCACCACTACACGGTCTGGTGATTGCTTTATTGCTAGTTTCTAAAAGAGAACTAAGCGCATAAAGAGTCCCAGGTTCTATATGGAGCAGGGAGGGAAAGATGAAAGAAATGATGTACATTCTAATTATAATACTTAGAGTTTCAAACCAGTGTAAATGTCGATGTTAACATATTCACTTTAAAATTAATGGAAGTTTCAAACTTTTCAAATCAGTGTAAACATAAATGAAAACATATTCAATTTATATTGTGAACACTTTTCAATCAGTGGACATGTAAATGTAAACATATTCTATCTGTACTATTAACCTTTTCATTTAAATGTAATGTAAAGCTAAAGCTATTCAATTTAAATGTAAAGAAAGTTTTATCCAGAGGGATTAAATTTAATTCTCATCGAGGGTAAATTCTGAGTTAAATGGGATGGTGGAATAGAAGAGAGGGGCACATAACTATGTGTCGGACAACGCAATACTCAGGAGAGCGTTTTGTTTCTATGTTTTATCATAGTTATAGGTGGTACCAGCAGAAAGTATTATCTCTGGAAAAAGAAGGGAACAGTGGCCTACGCATTAAGACGAGGAACCAACGTTCGTAGTCTCTCCCTGACATTTCTGGGAAACGAGCTACACCCGACAACCTTGACCAGCGACGAGCGTGAGCGACGAGTAAAAAGAACCAACCCATCAGAAGGCGCAGAACCGTCATTGGCAGCTAAGTTCAATATATATGCTGCCACTTGAACTTCTTGTAAAAATGTACATCCCATCACGACTGTGATGATAATTTTTTTTTGATCCATAACTATTCAAATTATTTTCAAACTGTTAAAACTTAAGTGATTATTAAATTTTGTTATTTCTAAATTTACAAATTTAACTTAGATTTAATCCTTATAAATGTACTCAGGTTGCTGGATTTATGCCCAGTGTCCTCATGCTTCTCTTGCATACATCTTTGAACCTCAGATGGGGTCGCCCAACTGTTCATTTGCAATCTACCAGTTGTCCGTAGAAGATATATTTCTGGGTGCGGCCATCCTCCATGCGGTAGACATGGCCAAGCCAGCGTAGTCTGCGCTAAGCAGTGTATACAGATAGACTACATTCAACCCAAACACAAATAAACACGGACTATAAGAGAATCAAAAACAGTTTTAACATGAACACTGAAACTGTATCGCTGTCTAAGCAGTGTATATATGCATTTAATTATATTTAACATAATATTAATTATTCTTATGTGGTTTGTTCATTCATACTCTTAGCCACCTCTTCCAATGGCTATTCCAGCAGCAGGCAACCCAGAAACTGTGGGAAGCTTTGTTAGAAATTCTGAGCTCTCTAAGGTCTACCTTCATGAAATCGTGTTATGTTTCAGGTTTTTGAGTATCTGGAATTTAGAATAAGCGCAGCCTATATATAACTTTTATCTCTGCCGCAAGATATGTTTTCCGCAATTCCTTTAACAGAGAGGTGGAAAATTCAAACTAAATAAACTATATTAACGACATTTCACGTGATTTCAGAGAAACAAAATGGCGTTCTTATCTCATTCATTCAACGATTAAATTTTTTTTTTTTGTAAATTAACTCGTGAGTTTTCCCTGGGAATTAGGAAAAATATCCCTGGAGATACCAAGCTTTGAAATAACTGCGGGGGGAGGGGCGTGTCAGAAATTTCTCTAGCTGTAGCATTCTTTCTCTATTCTACGTTCGTTCACTAAATTAGAGATCTACTTAATTATCGCTTGTGGTCTACTGATAGATATATATCTATCTAATGACTACCCCTAATCTATTACGCTGATCACCGTGTAACCATGTCATGCTGTATGGATATCTTACACCTTGAGGTATTGATGTTTCTTCTGTTGTTCTTCTTTGGGGTCGGAGTGGCTAAGAGGCATGGCGTCCGACACCAATTCTAAAGGTACTGTGTTCGCTCATAGCACAAGGAATATAATTGATGGACACATTTTTCAGAACCGGTGGTTCTTAAGGATGTTATACTTCCCAGCGATCTCCTGGGTAGTGAGATCGGATGCCTAGCGATAAGGGCGAAAAAAAGGAGGTCCCGTGTGCAAGTTGCGCACGTTCAAAATCCCTCGGCAGTTGTCAATCGTAAAGAGTAGGCCCTACGGCTGCTGCCCTTGCAAAATTTAAAAATTAGGAAACCTACCCACGACAAAAATATTTAAAGAATGAGTGATTCCTGTATACGCACATTGGGATCATCACCGATGCTATGGAGTTCGCGCACTGTGCTCAGATCGTCTTTGTGTGATATAAGGGAGGAGATCGGATCACTGATGGAGTTATTCGTGTGCAATGAAGAAGGTCCTTACAATCAAAACCAAACCAATCTGTTAGTTCTTCATTTGGTCTGACCTAAACCAAACCAATCTGTTAGTTCTTTATTTGGTCTGACCTGTGCCGTGTTCTAATTAAAATGGCCCTGCTTGTATAGTTCCCGGTGGTCTCTGGGACAACAAAGAAAGAGACTACTTCTTCCTCAAGCATGTCGCAATAGACGACTAGTTTGAGGTTGTGTATGAGGGTGGTAACCGCATCATATATAACAAAGTTGCTAGAGAAACTACTACTTCAAAAGTACATGAACGCTTCGGCGCAGGCTCAGTGCAAGGGGACCAGCTACTGTGATGGCGCCATGCTCCATCAGGAGCTAAACGGGAAATGAATGAATGTGAATAACTGTGACAACCTAGATTGAGGGGTCAGATGTCAAATATAGAGCGATTACAGTTAACATGACATTCATTTAATCAATATTCGAAGCGATTACTTATATTACGACACTCATTTATGCACTCATAGCGATTACAAATAACAAGACACTCATTTATTCAATAGTCATAGCGATTACAAATAACAAGACACTCATTTATTCAATAGTCGTAGCGCTTAAAAATAACAAGACACTCATTTATTCAATAGTCGTAGCGCTTACAAATAACAAGACACTCATTTATTCAATAGTCGTAGCGCTTACAAATAACAAGACACTCATTTATTCAATAGTCGTAGCGCTTACAAATAACAAGACACTCATTTATTCAATAGTCGTAGCGCTTACAAATAACAAGACACTCATTTATTCAATAGTCGTAGCGCTTACAAATAACAAGACACTCATTTATTCAATAGTCGTAGCGCTTACAAATAACAAGACACTCATTTATTCAATAGTCGTAGCGCTTACAAATAACAAGACACTCATTTATTCAATAGTCGTAGCGCTTACAAATAACAAGACACTCATTTATTGAATAGTCGTAGCGCTCATTTATTCAATAGTCGTAGCGCTTACAAATAACAAGACACTCATTTATTCAATAGTCGTAGCGCTTACAAATAACAAGACACTCATTTATTCAATAGTCGTAGCGCTTACAAATAACAAGACACTCATTTATTCAATAGTCGTAGCGCTTACAAATAACAAGACACTCATTTATTCAATAATCGTAGCGCTTACAAATAACAAGACACTCATTTATTCAATAGTCGTATCGCTTACAAATAACAAGACACTCATTTATTCAATAGTCGTAGCGCTTACACATAAAAAAACACTCATTTATTCAATAGTCGTAGCGCTTACAAATAACAAAACACTCATTTATTCAATAGTCGTAGCGCTTACAAATAACAAGACACTCATTTATTCAATAGTCGTAGCGCTTACAAATAACAAGACACTCATTTATTCAATAGTCGTAGCGCTTACAAATAACAAGACACTCATTTATTCAATAGTCGTAGCGCTTACAAATAACAAGACACTCATTTATTCAATAGTCGTAGCGCTTACAAATAACAAGACACTCATTTATTCAATAGTCGTAGCGCTTACAAATAACAAGACACTCATTTATTCAATAGTCGTAGCGCTTACAAATAACAAGACACTCATTTATTCAATAGTCGTAGCGCTTACAAATAACAAGACACTCATTTATTCAATAGTCGTAGCGCTTACAAATAACAAGACACTCATTTATTCAATAGTCGTAGCGCTTACAAATAACAAGACACTCATTTATTCAATAGTCGTAGCGCTTACACATAAAAAAACACTCATTTATTCAATATTCGTAACGATTCTATATACCACGACAATCCAATTCCACGACAATTCAATGTTCGTAGCAATTACACGTAACATAAAAATATTTTATTCAATATTCATAGCGATTACAAATGGAACGACAATCATTTATTCAATACTCGTAGCGATTACAAATAGCATGGCAATCATTTATTTAATACTAGTAGCG
The DNA here is from genome assembly GCA_024509875.1 of Oreohelix idahoensis. NCBI lineage: Eukaryota > Metazoa > Mollusca > Gastropoda > Stylommatophora > Oreohelicidae > Oreohelix > Oreohelix idahoensis. The sequence goes on from JAMPIV010012050.1 coordinate 165,686, forward strand.
ATTACATATAACAAGACAATCAGTTATTCAACACTCGTAGCGATTACCAAAAAACACAAACAAGATAATCATTTATTTCATATTCCTAGTAATTAAATATAGCACGATAATCATTTTATCAATAGTCGTAGCAATTGCACGTAGCATGACTCATTTTATCATTACTCCTAACGATTACATATAGCGTGTCAATCATTTTATCAATACCTGTAGTGATTACATGACACAACAGTCATATTATCAATGCTCTTTGCGATTACATATAACATAACAATTATTTTATCAATACTTGTAGCGATTACATATAACATAACAATTTTTTTATCAATACTTGTAGCGATTACATATAACATAACAATTATTTTATCAATACTTGTAGCGATTACATATAACATAACAATTATTTTATCAACACTTGTAGCGATTACATATTGCATAAGAATTATTTTATCAATACTTGTAGCGATTACAAACAGCACGACAATCGTTTATTCAATTCTCGTAGCGTTTACATATAGCATGACCATCATTTTATTAATACTCGTAGCGATTACATATAACATGACGATTATGTTATCAATACCTGTAGCGATTGCATATGGCATCTCAATCATTTTATCAATACCAGTAGCAATCACATATATGTTCTTGGTCTCAGGTCATAGAATACTGTTATCTCATTGTAATTTCTCTTTCATTTCAGCGTTGTATCACTGGGCTATCTTCTTTGTAAATGCTTTATCTGCATCTCTTGACAATCGTTTATTTTGCTTGGGTAAATAGCCTAGCCTGGCCGCTACGGAGTGATTCTCTTGTGAACTGACCTAGTTTTTTGCCTAGCGAGCTGACCTGAAAGTCTTTCATATTTCTTCTAATTAATCGATTTCTCAGCAAAAATGTCAATTAGACAACTTCGGCTGACTATCATCAACACGTGGCGCGATAAATTGCATGTCCTTAAAGCTGCGAATCGTACGTACCTTATTAGATTTGCCCGTCCATGGAAACACACTAAATTTTCCTTCGTAACAATCTTTAGAAAAACCATATGACTCTACATGAATTCTTGGATCATAAATCTAACGACATTGAGTTGTAAATCTTATACTTCAGATCCCACGGCACGTGAAAAGCCAGGTGACAAACTCACTTGTGCGTTTGCACTTCTACTACATGATGTGAACAGGCCGAAGGACTACGTGCGAAGAGCTTTAGACCTCGTGTATTGTGGTGTTTTATAACTACCCTGTCGAAGCTTCTGGAAATGCACCACGTGATATGTTACCAGAAGGTTCTATATTTTCTTGATCTCTGACAATAAGGGAACTAACTCTTTGATCATAAGGGAACTAACTCTTTGACCACAAGGGAACTAACTCCATTGACCATAAGGGAACTAACTCTTGACCCTCATTTATCTCTTATTTATATCTACAGTCACCTCGTGTTTACCGTGGCTCGACTCCCGGTTACACGGGAATCTCGGTAGATGCAAACAAACAACACGATTACTGTCCTTGTGACGTCATTAAGGGACGGTTAATATAAGATTGTTCACAAGACTGACAATATCATCAGTAAAAACAGCAGCTACATAAACTCACACTGCAAGACCACACGAATACTTTGTTTAAAGCTTCCTGGTTCAACGATAACGGTTCGTTGCGTGACCAGCGTTGGTGCAGCTGAATATTACAATGTATCTGTTTTTGTAAAGTGGAAAGAATGACAAATAAAAGTTTAATAAAAAAAAAAATAAAAAAAAGTTGGTGCAGCTGACGAGTCTTTTTTAGGGAAAGTCCTTTTCAGGGCTTCAGGCTAGCAGATGGATAATGTTAGTCCTTTTCAGTATCCATCGACGCTGGACGGGCTAACAATCTTGTTAAATTGCTCGAGAGTTCACATACAACCGGTGTTTCGCTGAAAACTGAGGAAGTACGGGCAGCGTTGGCGTAGCTGGTGAGTCCTTGTCAGGGCTTTATGCTGGCAGGTGAAAAATGTTAGTCCTTATCAGGACTTAGTATCTATCGACGCTGACTGGACTAGCAGTCCTTTTCAGGGCTTCTTCATGCTAGCTAATAGAAGCTATTAGCCCTTTTCAGGGCTTAGATTTTATCAACACATCGCTTCAGATAACAGAGTTCACTTATTTTTGACTGGCAAATTGCGCTCTGATATAACCAATTAGGTTGAAAGGATCGCGCCTCGCCACAAGAAGGTCAAACCCACAAACTAAAATAAAAACACGAATGCTTCCTGCAAGGGGACACAACTGCAGTTGCGGCTGCTGCTTTTTCATGAGCAAAACAGGAAGTAGGGCCATGTTTATCTTCTCTTTTGCTACTATTTTCATTTTTCTGTCATTTCTCAGCACATATAGTAAAGAATATGCGACCTCTCCTATTCCTGTTTTCAAACAAATTTACTGTTGACATTCAGAGTACACCATTTCCTTTACACGCGAACAATGTGTTATGATTGTGGCTCGACGGTACATGAGTGTTGTTGCTGGGTAATGGGAATTCAGACTAGCATTGTTTTGCTTGTTGCAGTGCCACAATAAGATTGACTATTTTTCAGGACATGTGAGCTGAATATTCTTACTTTTGTGTCTTTCATCTGGTTACGGTTATGAGATAGAAGAGCAAGGTCATCGGCAAAACATGGATCATCAGGCTGTTTAATAAAAGAATTATAATTGGCTGCCTGGAATGCTCAACTGGCTCTCAAATTACTGGTTAGCAAATATAGACTTAGATCACTGATCGCAGTGCACGTTATGGATTATGATTACACACTGATTTGGGCGTAGCCAGTAACACAGTGAGCATTAAATATGAAATAATTGTAGTAGGGTTAGAAGAAGACGAAGTAGGAGTAGGAGTAGGAATTGTAGTGGTGGTGGTTGTGGTGGTGATGGTATGTTGTAGTAGTACCAGAAGAAATAGCCGTGGCAGTGATTTAACTAGTTGTAGAATAGTACTAGAAGTTTTTATTGCCAAAGTAAGATATATATATATATATATATATATAGATATATATATATATATATATATATATATATATATATATATATATATATATATATATATATATATATATATATATATATATATATATATATATATATATATATATATATATATATATATATATAATAATAATAATAATAATAATAATATATATATATAGGTTTTCCAGGAGGAAAGGTCAATACTTTGGGAGGTCAGATTATCGGTTCTTCTAAGAAAAAATGTTAATATGAACATGTCTCCCTGTTAAGGGATAGAGAAATTGCCCGAATTCTTTTGTTGTCTATGGTCCATTGGTGTTAATAAAGATGTGAAAGTTCATTTATCTTGATTTGGTTTATATTGTTGAATATTATGGAAGCCACCCTTCGTATCTAAACCTTTTCATGTCAAAACTTCAAATACTGAATAAGGTTACCAACTGTTTGAACGAACCTTGATTGATTGGATAAACTTCTGGGCTTAGACGATTTGGCAACAGTTTAATAATCAGTAAGTACAAATTCACATTGTCACAATTACGAATATGGCATGAATGCTCCCTCTCTGTTTTACAGTCTTGCTTTATCTTGATTCGATTTTCATACAGTGTCATTCAACTTTTCCTTTATTTATACCTTTATAATATCATTCATTATTTGCATTTTTCACCGGGGTATTTAGCGTCGCGGCATAACAAAAGTTTACTATATTTTTCCATTAACGTCGGGAGAATTAAGCGTCCCGGTACATCAAATATTCACACATCATATTTATCTCAATCCATTGACTTCGGGGTATGTTGCGTCCCGGTATAACAAATATTCATTTATATTACTCCTTTGACTTCGGGGAATGTGGCGTCCCGGTATAACCAATATTCATTTTTAATAATCATTTTTACCTCGGGGAATGGGGCGTCCCGGTATAACAAATGTTCAATTATATTTACTCATATAATTTTATTATAACACATTTCTTTGTCATGGGAATTATCATCCCGTATTAACTTCATTTACAATCCTGGCATTATCTTATGCCTATCATTTAAAGCATATAGCTTACTATCATCTTCTGAATATTTGTTGAATACATAATACTGTATACTGGCTGACACACAAGCCATATAGACACACAGCTTGACGCTATGGCGTCACATCCAACTCTGCTCTTTTACGTCATACCTAGATACTCGTCTCACAGCAACCGCTTTCATGTATCTCTTGCATTCAGTTGAGGTACGACATGGTGTGACAAAAATCCGGTGCTAATAATAAGTTGCCGCGATAAAAATCACATCATGAAGTAGCCTCAACACTCCCATTCCAAACGGTTTCCGATCTAGAACTGTTTGAATGTACAGCTGCAAAAGTATTGATAATAAAATCTGTTACAAGTATAATAACTTTTCGAAAATTGCACTGTCAACATCAATACACTTTGCAACTCGTGTGAGAAGATGAAGTATTGCTCGTCTGAGTTGATCTGGACGTTCCTTTATGCGGTCAGTAGCGTCCAATATGCGAGCGAGTAATTCGTCTCGTGTATCCACAATTTTCTGTAAACTTCATCCTTCATCCAACCCCATAAATAATAATCTAACGGAGTTAAGTCTGGAGATCTTGGGGGCTAGTTAATGGCTCTGCCACGACCGATCTACCTATTAGGGAAAGAGTCATTTAGATGTTGCATCACTCGTCGAGAATAATGTGGAGGGCCTCCGCCATGCTGAAATTCTATAGCAATCCGTCTAGCCAAAGGAACATCATCTAATTCATTTCGCAGAAATTCTAGGTAATTTTGACCTGTCATGATTTTCTAAAATAACGGGACCAATCAACATGTCATCGATTGAGACACGCATTAAATTGAGAAATGGCGCTGAAAATTTGTTTCCACAATACCATGTGGATTTTCGTGAGACCATTGATGAGCATTACGTGTGTTGTTGATTCCGTTACGAGTGAAAGTAGCTTCATCAGGGAATAGTATTAATGGAAGCAATTGACGATTAGTATGTAACTAGTTACAAAATTCTAGTCGCATGGCACTTTTCCCTTGGTGGAAGTTTTGCACACACTGTAAGTGAAATGGGTACAAGCCGTCTTCATGTGATGCTCGCCATACGCCTGTTCGTGAAACACCAAGAGGAGTAGAAATTATTCACGTGCTAGCAGTTAGGGCTACGCTCTAACATTTGAAGTATGTTGTCCTGTTCATCCACATTTTGTTGATGTGGTCGTTCAGATGAAATATGAGCGCTTGGAAGCGTACCCTATATTATTTTCAATGTTCTTTGTTTAGACTTTATCATTCTCCCTCTTCGTCATTTGAGCGAATGTTGTTCGGCAGAACCACCATTTTTCTCCATTGTGACTGATCTAAAACACTAGTTTTCTTTGTTTTTGTTTTTTTCTTGTTCATATTCTGTCTTGACATTTGATCTAGAATTATAGTTTATTCTTGTCCATTTTATCTCTTGTAAACTGACGTAGACTTCTAATTTAGTCCAGTGTTTTCTCATATGAGTTTGCCTAAAACTCTGGTTTCTTGTCCATTCTTCTGTCTCGTGTGCCGACTTAGAATTTTAGTTTTGTGGTCCATTTTTTTGCCTAGCGAGCTGACCAGAAATTCTATTTTTTTTTTTCTTGTGTATTCTTCTATTCTATCAGCTGACCAAGAATTCTAGTTTAGTGTTGTCCACTCATTGCAGATCTATTGACAAGGCATATTAGACTTCGTTTACACCTTTATCTCCTGTTGTTGACCTTCACATCTAACAAGATTGCACTTGCATGTAACTATTGGTGTCTAATAAGATGTCCCTCTCTCTCTCTCTCTCTCTCTCTCTCTCTCTCTCTCTCTCTCTCTCTCTCTCTCTCTCTCTCTCTCTCTCTCGGGAGAGAGAGAGTTCTTATTATATGCCACCCTAACCTCAATATGTTTCAAATAATTGTCTAATATACTGTTTGGAGGGTTTGGATTTTATTTTATTATTTTTTTCATTACTTCTATTTAAACAACCTTAATTTTGATTTTGATGGATACTATAAATGTATGCTATTGCTTTTGCAGTATTTCATACCTTTCAATTAATGTTTAAAGTAACATATGGTAATGAAAGGTCACTGTATGAAAGATTAGAGGGTGAGTGAGAGAGAGGGATAGACTGATAGAGAGACATACACAGAGGAAGGGCAGAATGTTAGACGGGCCTATGTTCCCAATTCTTAACCCTTTGAAAATAAAGCTCCGTCGTTCGTTCTTTCTCACTCACTCACACACTCACTTTCTTTCAGTCTTGCTCTCTCTCCCTCTGACATTCATCTTTTAGGTTCCATTCGTGATGTCTTTGTACTTTGTTTAACTACTATTACCACCTTCGATCAAGTCACATCGCGACGTCACGTTATACCAGAGTTTACCACAGCCGAATCCCATGCACATCGCTAAAAGTCAAGCGGTTTCCCCACACCAAGATAAAAGTGATCGTTAAAAACTGTTGACCTACCTTGTATTTATACATACTTCTCAGTGAAAGATCTATAATTCCTTAAACATCAATATTTAATAGCACGTGCGCTTACTACTGTAAACAATCTTAGCGTGTCATTGCCTCGACCTTTCTCCCCAGTCAGAAAGTAGTAAAGTATATTGGAAAACAATTTTCGATATCTCGTGATATGTGCTAGGTTCTGTCTGTACAAGAGATGAGTTCGCAATGAGAGTTTACACTGAAACTCTTACGTTTGGTGAATATGGAAGATGGTGACTATTTGATTGCTAGTTAAATTCTTGATTCATTGATCGCAGATGATAGTCGTGCTTATCTTCCTAAAAGTTAAGAGAAAATCAGCCTTTTCTGCATTTGTTGGCTGTTATGGTTATTGTTGTTGCTTATAGTTCCCGGAGGTTTCTGACGAGGTAAAAATAATTGGATTACTCCAAGCTCAGGCAAATCGTATCAGGCGATTAATATGAGATTGTACATAACACTCGAGCATCCGATTGACACAGTGGTTAGAGCGCTGGCCTCTCACGGCAAAGGAACCGGGTTCAGTTCGCGGTATTACCACGCTCCAGTCTACTTAGCTGCAAATGGGTACCTGACTTGCCTCTTGAGGTAGGGAAGGAAAAGGCAACGAAGAAGGGAACTGGTCATACCACCTCTCGATGTTGGACGGAGAATAGAGAAGTCTTTAACACTTCACTCCCCTACGGCAGTATCTGCTATGGGACTACCTTTTTGTTTTTCTTTTTCCCCCTACATGAGACTGGCAACACTATTACGATAGCCTGTGAATGTTTGATGCAGGCGTCTTGCAATGGGACCAGTTACAGTGGTGGACTCCATGTTACGTAAAGAGAGCACAGGAAAATGAATGAATGAATCTTCCTAAACGTTAAAAGATAATAAACATTTTCCTCTTTTACTGGTCGTTATCATCATCATTTTTCTGTACGCTCCATCTGTTAGAATGACGCTACCTCTACAGTTGGTTCTCATTGTAGGAAGCCTACACTAACCATTGACTTGACTTGACATGACTTGCCATGACTTGACTTGACTTTGATGCACTGTCACTAAGCGTCACTAACCATTGACTTGACTTGACTTGACTTGGCATGACTTGACTTGACTTTGATCCACTGTCACTAATCATTAAAACGCTCTTGCAGCGGTGGTTTCTGTTTTCACATGATGAAGTTGTGAGCCTTTTACGACACGCCTGATGGAGTAGTAGTCCTGGTCTTTCTTTGTCTCACCAGAGACCGCAGGAAACTACTCGGGTAGTAAATAAAATGATATGACATAGCAATGTGGAACTTGTGGAATAAACGGTATGACATAGCAATGTGGAACTTACGGAATAAACGGTATGACATAGCAATGTGGAACTTATGGAATAAACGGTATGACATAGCAATGTGGAACTTATGGAATAAACGGTATGACATAGCAATGTGGAACGTATGGAATAAACGGTATGACATAGCAATGTGGAACGTATGGAATAAACAGTATGACATAGTAATGTGGAACGTGTGGAATAAACTGTATGACATAGCAATGTGGAACGTATGGAATAAACGGTATGACATAGCAATGTGGAACTTATGGAATAAACGGTATGACATAGCAATGTGAAACTTATGGAATAAACGGTATGACATAGCAATGTGGAACTTATGGAATAAACGGTATGACATAGCAATGTGGAACTTACGGAATAAACGGTATGACATAGCAATTTGGAACTTATGGAATAAACGGTATGACATAGCAATGTGGAACTTATGGAATAAACGGTATGACAAAGCAATGTGGAACTTATGGAATAAACGGTATGACATAGCAATGTGGAACTTATGGAATAAACGGTATGACATAGCAATGTGGAACTTATGGAATAAACGGTATGACATAGCAATGTGGAACGTATGGAATAAACGGTATGACATAGCAATGTGGAACGTATGGAATAAACAGTATAACATAGTAATGTGGAACGTGTGGAATAAACTGTATGACATAGCAATGTGGAACGTATGGAATAAACGGTATGACATAGCAATGTGGAACGTATGAAATAAACGGTATGACATAGCAATGTGGAACGTATGAAATAAACGGCATGACATAGCAATGTAGAATTTATGGAATAAATGGTATGATATAGCAATGTGGAACTTATGGAATAAACGGCATGATATGGTATGGTATTGTGGAACTTATGGAAACAACGGCATGATATGGTATTGAGGAACTTATGAAAAAAATGGTATCATATGGTATGGTATTGTGGAACTTATGGAAACAACGGTATAATATGGTATTGTGGAACTTATGGAAACAACGGTATGATATGGTATTGTGGAACTTATGAAAAAAATAGTACGATATGGTATGGTACTGTGAAACTTATGGAATAAACGATATAACATTGCAATGTGGATCTTATGGAATAAGCGGTATGACATAGCAATGTGGAACTTATGAAAAAAAAAACAGTATGACATAGTAATGTGGAACTTATGAAAAAAAAAACGATATGACATAGCAATGTAGAATTTATGAAAAAAACTTTATGACATGGCAATGGGGAATATATGAAAAAACAAACTTTATGACATAGCAATGTGGAACATGTGACAAAAAAACTTTATGACATAGCAAAGTGGAACATATGAAAAAAAACGTTATGACATAGCAATGTGGAACATATGAAAAAAAACTGTATGACATAGCAAGTGGAACATATGAACACAAACTTTATGACATAGCAATGTGGAAGTTATGAAACAATAATAAAGAACTTTATGACATAGCAATGTGGAACTTATTAAAAAAACGAAACAAGTAATTGTGAATTGAGACTTTTTCAAGCCATAAATCGAGGATTCCTCAGCAAAAGAAGTTGGTAAGAAAACGAAGATGGCTGTATACCGCTCCACTTATGTCCCAGCCTTGACGTATGGATGCGAGTCATGGGCAATGACTACAACCCACAAAAGTCAGATCCAAACCTCAGAAATGAGGTATCTGAGGAAGGTGGTTGAAGTAACAAGAAGAGACATGGTCCTCAACCAGACGATACGTCAAGGCCTAAAAACCCAACCCCTGAAGACCCAAGTAAAACAGTCCCAACTGAGATGGTTTGCCATGTCTGCAGAATGGGAGATGATCGGCTACCACAGCAAGCATGGGAAACTAAGAGCCAGGGATCCAGACCCCCAGGACGACCCAGAGTCCGCTGGAGGGACAACATTAGTCAATCTTTGAAGGACCGAGGACTAGAATGGAATCAAGCCAGGAGGAAGACAGCCGATAGAAAAGTATGGCGCTCTCTCTTGCAAACCTCTACACCTCACGGTAGAAGAGAAACGACTAAGTAAGTAAGTTTAAGAAAAAAAAAGTATGATAAATTTCTTCCTTTTGCTAGATATATGGAAATGAAAATACAGACTTAGGAATGGCTAGAAACAGTGGAATATGTCCTTCATGAGTGTCGGCTCCACAAGAGTAGAACATTGACAGCATGAGTTACTTTAACCCCTTTGAAGTGATAAACTGTTTGGTTTGGTTTTTAAGGACTATCTTCATTGCACACGGACAACGCCATCAGTGCTCCATTCTTCTCCCTTAGATCACACAAGGAGGATCTTAGCGCAGTGCACGAACTTCGTAGCACCGGCGAGAATCCCATTGTGTGTATATAGGAATCACACATTCTATAAATATTTTTTGTGGTGGGTAGGTTTTCTAATTTTTAAATGTTGCCAGGGCAGCGGCCTTACAGCTTACTCTCTTTACGATTTCCAACTGCCGTGGGATTTTTAACGCGCAACTTGCACACGGGACCTATTTTTTTGCCAAGAAGGCTAGGCATCCGATCTCACTACCCATGAGACCAGGGGGTGTATAACGTAATTAGGACCACTGGTTCTGAAAAAATATTTCAATAAATTATAATCCCTCAACTGGGATTCGAACCCGGTACCTCTTGAAAATGAGGCGGACGCAATACCTCTGAGCCACTCCGACCCCCTGAAACTGTTGCAATGAGGGAATCATGAGACAGACCCCCAACTTTATGAGAGAAATAGATGCGGTTATAAGAGAGCGAACGAAGATGAAAAAGAAGACGACTTCACAGTGATCTACTCTTCTTTGTGATCTGTAGTTCAAGCAAAGTAGTAAACTGAGGGAAACACGAGACATGTGAGTCATAAACAAGTATCGAACATGATATATGGTAGACATTTTCAACAAATGAAAGTCACAAAGACAGAAGGGGAACGCTAGACAACAGAGGTAAAAGAGAAGTAGTATGCACCCCTGAGAATCCTACCAGGTGTCATTTTGAGGCTTTACTAGTCGTGTATCGTAACACGGTCATACTTGCAGTGAGGTGATGACATATTCAGATGGTACCGGGTCGAGTCTTCTAAGTGCCTAACTATTTCTTTATCTTTCTGTTGTGTACTGTTCTCCGTTTTTTTTTTAATCTTGCTTTACTTCTTTCGTTATATGAGCGCCTACCATTTACCGATTTTCGTTATCAATTTTATGACTTTACATATAGCATTAAGAGGCTTATTTTGGGGCCGTCCACTCTATGTCTCAGCTCTTGCTTCTCCCTCAAAATATCAATGAAATGGTCTGATCTTTCACATAAAAATTCTAAACTTTGTTCAATCCTACCCTCCCCCCTCCCATACACTCCGTCCCTCTTTTTAGTCCTACTAATTTCAGTTATGCCTTCACTCTTCTATTATCTCAATGGTCTTTCTGTACTCCACTCTTCTGTTGTATTTATTCACATTACATCCTTCTTTTTTTTTGTGTGCTTCATTTACTGACTCCTCCTATATTGCTCGCTCTTCCTGCGTCTCATTTTGTCCAAGACCATCTTTCAGGATTGATCACAACTTGTCATTCAATCACGAGCAAGCACACGACAAAGCCCATAATAATATCCTGGTCCTGCGAGAGGATTCATTTTTGTTGCGGAATAATGACTTCATACCTCAGTGCTCACTGCTGCAAGGTCGTTTCCGGTGGGACCGCCATTACGCCCAACACGTCAGTGACCCAGTTATGAGGATTATCTTGTGGGATTTTTAAAAAGGCGTTTGCGACGCCTGGATGGGGAAAAAGGGGGATAATTAGCTAGAGTTTAATTGAGAATGTGACGAAATCGTGAACAAGTTTTCGTTACAGGAAGACCACCCTTCAGTTATTAGTATTAAAGGAAAAACACCGTATCACAAGCGCACTGGACGCACGCTCGCTTACTGATGCAAAAGCTGCACTGTGACATAAACCGTGATCGGTCTGAAAACTTTCGGTCATTTACAGAGATATCTTATCTCTTTCTTTCTCTCTAACTAACTTTCTTTTTTTGTTTCTCTCGTGTTATCTTTCTTTGTTCTTTCTCACGTTTTCTTTGCCTTTATGAGCCAGAGGCATAGAGGTAAAGCGAGAGAGAGTTAGAGAGAGAGAGAGAGAGAGAGAGAGAGAGAGAGAGAGAGAGAGAGAGAGAGAGAGAGAGAAAGAAGAATTAGAAGAAGAAGAAGGAACAGAAATAAAAAACGAAAAAGGTTCTGGTGATAAAATATTCAGATGAAATTCTATTAAGCCATAGAAAATGGGGTGGCTTCACGCCGTAAAATATATTTTAATAGGTATGATATATTGCATTTTATTAATAAAGTCTCCCGGATTTATTTCCCGAAACTGGCTCGTTAAGACAAGAGAAAATATTTAAGATAAGGGGAAGCAGAGGAGAAAATTGCGAGCATTGGTTGTTCATCGTAGTGTATCTTATTTCAGTGTGGCTTATCTAAACAAGATGAACAATTATTACAGTCCATGGTTTGATATGAATAAGATACTGCAGGTGATGTACCTGTAGCTTTTGATGGATAACGTTGGGTTTATATGATACTTCTTGAAAGCTTTGCATTCCTTACGGACATATGTTGGAAATCCTGAACATTTAATATGAGCTTATGAAACACTGAAATATGATAGTCTAGATGCAATAAAAGTGAAAAAAGGGTAAAGGATCCCGTTACATGCCCATTGAGGCATATTAGGAATATGGTGGTTGACCCACATTTTCTTGATCATTTTGCGGTCTAAAATCCCCACCTCAACTGGGGATCGAACACTGGACCACAGAGCTAAGAAGCCAGAGCACTAACCACTGCTCTACTACGGCTCCCGTAGATGGTAATAGGAATTGTAATAACTGCTGGCAGGATGTGACGTTATTTGTATCACTTGAACGTCTTATGTGCAGTGATTATTTTAAAGAATTAAGCCTCTTGGTGAATTGGATTTCGTGTGGCTTGAAGGAGCGAGTTGTGATAAACGAGCGCCAAGCCTTATCGCCCTATCTCTTCCTATATCTCTCTTATTTTATTTTCTCCCATCTTGTGCTCTTTCATCCCACATTTGCTCTATCATCTTTGTTCTAGTAATCTTTATTACTCGCTACTGGTATCTAGAGAACCACATTTGTTCTTTCATCGGTGGTAAAGAAATTCTTTTGATTAAGTTTTCCACCTTGCTAAACACATCTGGTTTCATCAGGAGAGAGCGGCTGACACAAACGATTAGTCTAAGCCGTTGTTTAATTAAAACACGGTCACCGTCTCTCACAATACAATAGACCCGGCAACAATGACTCTGAGAGTGTGATATCAAAGGCCCTCGACGCGGAACAAAAACCTTTCCTTCCAGAAGGAATACAATAAGCCCACCACGACAAAGGGACTTGTTAGCCGGCATGCAGGAGACAAGAGACAGCCAGATTTGTGACAATTAGGGGACAGGTGAGTTTGTTTAGCTGGCCAATCAGCAAACACCGGGCGATCTTTCAGAAACTGATAGGTAACGCAAACGAAAGTTGGTAGCGAATTGCAAACCCACTTTCAGACTGACAGGGGACAAGAGTGATTCTAGGTACGAGAGACCAGATGGACTCTTAGCTATTGGTCGTATGGGCGGAGTTGTACGACACCGGCCCAAAGGACCCACATTGTACTTTTGGAGATATGTACAGTGCAGTTAGAGAGAGAGGAGTTCAGTTTTGTTCAACATTGTGGTGTAGAGAAAACCCTAACGCCTAGCCTAAATACACGTGTTTATTCAGTATGGATAAAATAATTCATATCTGTGGTGTATTGTGTTCTTAAAGGATTTTGCGAAGGGAAAAGAAGGTTAGTAGATCTTATACAGATTATTAATACTTTTTCTTATTCTTTAGTTAGTTATCTTAGTCGCCTAGCTAAATGTGCGAAAGCTAATTTTTTTAATTAATTCTTATAGTACATGCCTAAATAAAATCAGAAGATTTTCCCTAAGATGGTAGGCTGATAGGAAGTAATTAATAGCTCATACTTCACCTTCATCTAGCTTGTTAAATCATCATCACAGTCTTCCATGCGCACACACTCTCGTGCACAATATATTTAACATCATTAGAATCGAACTCATAGAGATCAATAGTGAGAAGTTGAATAAATGAAAGTCAACCAGTAATATTAAATGTAAAAACTTACGAAGACTTTTGTGTGTCTTCAGTCCATCAGAAGTCTGAGTTTACACGCTACGTGTCTGGCGTATAACCAGAAAAAGAGTTATCAAAACGGACATTTGGCTAGCAGAATTCGCCATAGGACATCCTTCATTCCTTAATTAAAAAGGAATATTTCTCGCCCACGTTTAAGACGGTGGACGAGCATTGTTCATCACCTTATATCCCGTGCTCACAAGTTCAATACATATCTAAATCAAGTTCAAATCACTCGACGGCCACTACATGAGTCAATCTACAGCTCACAGTTGATTACTTGTTCAAATATCAAGATCAGCTCCATCGGAAGCTTACCCTCTGAAGACAAGCTAAAGATCTCAAAGTTGAATCTCATATTTATACCAAGTGCAACACACTCGTAAGTGCATTCTGTGAAGCAGACTCTAAAGTATATTTTATGAATCACGATTACATACTCAAGATAATGAGTCTACATATCAAGAGCATTTCGTGAAGATATCCAGTCTGGCCAGTACCGGCTGGAGATTAGACAACAGACATTTTTCATACGACAACCGTTACCTGTTGATCAACGCTAAAGAGATATTGTCAAACAGTGAAGGACTGTATATCGTCAACGTTCTCAGTACAACTAAATTTTTCATCAGAACGTCCTCGACTTATAGATACCCCACGCGACATAACTTATACCTACCTGGGACATTCTTTGCATACATGTGAACCATCCTACCAGGAAAAAGCATTTAGAGACACATGGACTGTGTAGATTACTCACCATTTTGGTAACACGTATCATATAACATCATCATCATTTCGCTTTACACAAGTTCATTCTTCTAGTTAATTAACTACACTATTAATATCTCATCTGTGTGTTTTGTGTGAATCGTCTTGTACCATCATCACGTTCTAATCACTACTAACCATATCTGTGTAGATATTTAATTAATAAACCCACTAAACGTTTAACCATTATCTAGTTTGTTAATGTATCACTCGTGCTGTCGGTGTTAAATATTTACATATAGGTAAATTTCTACACTCAGATGAGGTTTGGGGCGTATTCTGTTACGGGATCTAAGGGTAGAAGCTAAGGTCGTTGGGAATCAACTCTTTCCATAATTCACTAGAAAACACTGCCCAGTGGAAAGCATTCGCAGTCTCTTTTTCTTGTCCTTATCTCTGATAGGTCTCTATTCTTATTTAACGAGCCAATTTCCGGAGACCTTCTACCTAATATCTCATAGGCTATTCCTGGCAAAAACTACTGTCGTAGTTGCCCCAATACTCACCACACGACACGAGTAATGAGCTTGTGTGAATCAATCAGTTTTAAAAAGTGATTTGGTTCTACAGCGATTTCACCTCCTGACGAGTACACACGTGGGCGGTTAAACCTTCATTCTAACTTATGACGCTGTGATGCTTAAGGCCACGTGTAATCTCTGACGGTGTTGTATTTACACTTAATTTTTACCGGTATTTTCTACACATGCAGTTACTTGTGGTGGCGAACAGACGGTCTCTTTTTGTTGAATCTGTTTTGCTTTGACCAGCATCAACTAATAGTATTTCTTCATGTTTTCCTTTGACATCACCTACCCACATCTCCTCCTCACAGGTCTTTTGTCTTCCATCTAAATACAAACTACTGTTGTAGTTTAATGCGGACATTAGATATGGATAAGGAAGAGATGAAAGGAAAATTAATTATCACCTATTAGAGAACAACAATGCAAGCGTTGAATCATCGAAGCTAACATTCCTGGAATTTGGCATCAAACGTAAGACTAGCAGGGAGCGACGAATGAGAGGATGCATGTGGTATATATACAACCAGTTCCCTACAGGAATGATTTGCATTCATACCTTTATTTACTGAGGGAAATTCAGAATGGGTTTGCTCGGGGTGCAATGGTGTCGATTCTGATCAACAGTAACAAACTAATAGTCTTGCTTAACTCGTTGCTTCACATGAAACCTTTCAGTCTATACTTTCAATTGTGTTCCAATGCCGCCTCATAATTACTGTAACGCCTTTTAGCAATAACCATCTTCCCTCTTCTCAGGACTATGCAATCCCTAAGTCGCATGGTTACAGTCTGCTACGGCGTGGAAAACAGGGTTTGGACTTTAGAAGACTTCGTTTTCCAGTTTTATACTTGCCTTTACCGACATCATAAGCGGACAATTATACAAGAAGAATATGTGTAGGTGGATCAATAAAAATAATACAGTTTATACTTTTGGTTTATTTATTGTTATTGCTGATCAGGGTCGACATCATTGCACTCCGGTAAAAACCCATAGGTGCTCAGTCTCCCTCAGCAAATGTCAGAGTGTATGCATACTAATAGTTTCTGTAGCGCTGGTTACATTAACTCCGGATATGTCCATCCCTGCTAGTTTCATGTCAAACTCTAGCAATCTTAGCCTCTGTTGATTGTCGTTTGTGAAGTCTTCTATTAACATGTTTACTTAAGCCAAATCTTTGATCGTTCCATTTTCTGTGACCTCCTTCATTTTCTCTCTTGTGCCCTTCTTTTTGTTTTTTCTCACCCGCTCCTTATCGTTGTTTCGCTTTCACCGCTTAAGGTTTTCTTATCACATCCTCTCACATCTCTCACTCACTCCTATCTCCTGGTTATGTCCTCCTTTGTTATCGGTGATGCTTAGAGAAGGAATGAATGTGCCATATCAATGTTTCGCTTATCACAAGCTCCAGACGGAGTAAGAGTCTAAACTGAGCGACACTCCAATTTTTAATTCCTGACTTCTTTTCGGGGATATACACGCTACCAGGTTGCCGCATTACAAGGTGCAGGTTCGCAAACAGGACATGATAAAATACATGGTCGATCTACTGAGATGTAGGAAATGACGATCTTGCTGAAGATTAAGACACGGAAAGCGATGTAACACTTCCGGTAGATGAACTTAGCTGTGAAAAACAAGTATAAGGAAATAACATATTGGAGGAGATTGTAATGTTAGATTTGTGAAGAAGTGAGTTTGTAAGCATAACGGTCGAAACGGAAGAAGCAAAACCTTATATGGTCATGATTGGTTTGGTTTGGTTTGGTTGGGTTTTTAAGGACTATCTTCATTGCACACGGACAACTCAATCACTGCTCCGATCTCCTCCCTTGGATCACACAAGTAGGATCTCAGCACAGTGCACGAACTCCGTAATACCAGCAAGAATCCCAATGTATGTATATAGGAATCACACATTCTATAAATATAATTGGTGAGTAGGTTTCAAATTTTTAAATTTCATATGGTTATGAAAGACAGGCAGATGAAATTGATAAATGACGTGGAAAGAAAACATCTTGTGTGTCATGCATACTTTTCTACAGATGAGGAGTGGAGGAAAACAGACCCCTACCGATATCAGACTCTAATTCGTGGTTGGATTAGCATGGAGGTGCTAAAATAAACCACTTCTGTTTGGAGGTTTTTTGTTTTTCAACGAAACCGCATGGGCGTGTGGGCGAAGATGTTGCTTATAATCGGCATCATTTTAAAACTACTTCAATGCATTTCCATCTCGTCTAGAAGACATTTCAGACAGCAAGGATAACAAAACAGGACTCCAACATAAGCACAGGACCAAGTTTCGGAGGACCTTCTTATATTAGACAGAAAGAAAACTCGTCTATAGTACTGGAAACCACGAGACGGCCTCTTAAAACCAGTGGCCTGACACTACTCCGGCGTTTTTACTGTGCAAGAAGTCTGTAAATTCATGAGTTGTAATATGTACATGTGACGGTATTGCCTACCTTCTTTTGCAGTAGTGGTCCAACAGTGGCCAAAACTCAAGTTTATCTAATATGGGCTTCAAAGGTGTCTACATTCGACCAAGATTACTCTTGGCAGAGATGTAAGTAGAAGAAACAAAACGCTTCTATCTCCAGGGACTCTTCACAAGATATTCAGATAAGTGAAAACAATGCTGCTTTTGCTGAGCACGTTAATTCTAGAATCTGCCGACACCTTTTGTGAAGAATTAAGCACTTATTACTTTCAGCTCGTTCAAGCCCCCACCCCTGATAGTGGAATTCTTACTATTCTGGTATAGTTTAGAGTGTGTGTAGTAAATTGACTGAGACAAACATGCAGTAAATGTAAAAGGATTAAATCGAAGTTAAATTTGTAACATTACAAATAACAAAATTTAATAATCACTTTAGGTTTTAACAAGTTTAAGGGGGCATATACACAAAATAGACAAAAAAAGGTTATTTTTGATTTGCATATAATAATTGTGTTTTAAATATTTATAAGCCTTTTTACTTATATTCTTTTTGAATTATGTGTTTATCTGTAATAGTTTAAGAGTTATCAATGTTCAAAGAGATCAGATAAGTGTTTTAACATTTTAAAAACTAAACTTTAACGAAAACAGGGCCTGCGATTCACAGTTCCGGTGATATTTTCTACAATTTTAAAGCTATAGCCTTCAAATTTTGCACACTTATAGCCCATGTTATTCTTTATGGCATGAACCTCCACTTTTTTCTTACATGGTAAAGAAACAGAGATATTGCTATACAAAGATCTAAATTTGTGCTATTTAAAAGGGTCATATTGCAAGAGCCATATCTACAAAGCTCATTGGGGTAGACATTTTTGGTTGGTTCACGCCATAGGTAGGGGTGTTATGCACATCATCTGCTGGTTTGGCATTCTTTGCACTTTTTATGTGAGTGAAATTCATTCCTAGGTGCACTGGGGGTTTTCCTTTCATTTTTTTTTCATCACTTCATGTTAATTAATTATTTTCACATAAAACATTAAAATTTATAAAGTAAACTTTGTTCATCATAAAATATGATATCTCTTGTAACATGTGGCCAAATTTTATGTCAACAAGTTCGTTAGTTATTTTTCTGTTAATTCTTTAAAAAGATAATCAATTTAATAATATTTTAGGACAAGGTTTGCATCACTGTTGTGATGGGATTTAACTGAATAAAGGAGGTCACTTTTGGCAGCGGATATTTTGCACTTAGCTGCCAATGGTAGTTTCTTCTCCCGCTGGGTTGGTTCTTGGTAGACTGTCTCGCTGTTTACGCTCGTCGCTGGGCAATGTTAAAGGTGCCATACGTTCCCAGAACGTCAAGGAGTGACGGCAACGTTGGTCCTTCGTCTTAACGTGCAGGCCACTGTTCCTTTATTGTTCCAGAAATAGGACCCGTCAGCTGTTACCACCACCAATAACTATGGTAAAAGAATAGAAACGAAACGCTCTCCTGCGTATTGCGTTTTCCAACCCATAGTTATGGGTTCCTTTCTTCCCATACCACCATCCCATTTAACTCAGAATTTACCCTCGATGAGAATTAAATTTAATCCCTCGGGATAAAACTTTCCTTCCATTTAAATTGGATAGCTTTCATAGTTATTTTATATTTAAATGAAAAGGTTAATAGTACAGATAGAATATGTTTACATCTAAATTTCACTGATTTGAAAAGTGTTCCCTATATAAATTGAATATGTTTTCATATATATTTACTTTGATTTGAAAAGTTTGAAACTTCCATTAATTTTAAAATGAATATTTTCACATAGATATTTACACTGGTTTGAAACTGTAAGTATTATGCTTAGAATGTACATCATTTCTTTCATCTTTTCCTCCCTGCTCCATATGGAACCTGGGAATACTTTATGCTTTTAGTTCTCTTTACGAAACTAGCAATAAAGCAATCACCAGCCCTTGGCAGTGGTGGTTCATGAAATCATCATTCTATACGCTGAAGTTACCAGCCGCCTCAGATGACTTGGACATCCCCGAGCGATTTTCACACATTAAATTTCACATGGCAATACACATATATATGTTAGTTTACATGTTAGTAATAAAATATAGAATTTAAAATGACAACTTAAACCAATCCTGGCTCATAGACATTTTGCTCAGATGAATAAGAGAACTTGAATCGGCCTCTTCCACGTGTCTGGGGTGTCGTTGTTAAACAATAGATTCCCTCTCTGACTCCGTGTGTGGTCCTTCAGTTCCCTCAGTCCCGGTTTCCTTGTTTAAAATGATAGAGATTTCCTGGGCTGGTTTTGTAAGTCCTGATAAATACCCAATAAAAGGTCTACAGTATGTTAAGAAGGAATTCTGAATTCTAGGCTTCACTCTGGCAAAGTCTGTAGTCTTGGCAAGCGATTTCTCACAGTAGTTTTGACTGACTGAAGAGTCAGGTTATATTCACTGCCTTCCCACGCATCTGTTTGTTTTGGAGTCTAACCAAAAGCTCCAATCATTTTCAAACAGGTGGGTTAGGTTGTAGTACTTTCAAAATATTCCACGTGAAATAAGGTGCGTAAAGCAAAAGGTCATGTATTACCATATATGGCAATAAGACATACGATGCCTTGCGAACAGACTCGCGAACATGTCGTTAACCTCATATGACAACGTGTGTCAGATGTAACACTTATTACTTTATCAGAAAGTAATCTCTTATCTGTGTCTGTAAATCAGTTGTCTCCCCGTACTCTGACCTTTTTCAGCGCTTTGCAAATTCTCTGGCGATTTTCGTGGGGTTAATCCTTCGTGGCCAAGATTTGGTACAAAGGAATTTTACCATCCTGTCGGTCGTTAATATTATTTCTGCCGCTCCTTGCAAAGCTTAGCGAAGGGACAGGAAACAAACAGACGTAATAACTTATCACTGAGAGTGGTGTAAGAAAGAAAATACATAATATCTGCTACACATAGCAGAAAAAGAAATGAAGAAAGTGCGACAATTGAAAGCACGTATAAAAATCAGTACCACAAATGTACCGATACTGCCAGAGTGAAACAGAGATCACAGAAGGGTCGCCCCATTACGTCACAGTACATTTTATCATTTTATATTTTTGCATTTAACGTGTTTAAATTGCTTGTGGATGTACAGGTTCGTACTAGGCTGGCAACCGCAGGTTATAAAATGATAAGATTCCGAAAAGTGTCAGAACATTTGCATGAACCACCACTGCACGAACGGGTGACTGCTTCGTGCGGGTTTCCTCATAAGGAACACAAAAACAGTGGTAACCCCAGGCTCCACTTGGAGCAAGGAGTGGATGATGAATACATCTTGGTGTACATACTTATTATATTAACATTTTAGTAAGTTTATGTGTATATTCGAACACGTTTAAATAATGCAATTGTCGCTTTCTGCTATCCAAACGCACTTTCACCTGACTCTTGGATTTAACATTAATGAGCAGTGAGGGTAATGTTTCTGAGGAAGATGAAATGGTAGAAAGGAAGCGGAGAGCACCTGATTCTTATGTCAGGAGACCCTGTACTTAGAAAAAACTTTTATTTTCTCTCAGTTTGTGGTAAAAGAATTTGGTTTTAACTACCAGCAATGTAAGCTAGGTGTCTACTCCAGACGGATTTTGATGGCGCTTGCCTTGACGATTGCAGTAGTTAATCCCAGTATTACCGTCAGGGACATGGAACTGCCGCTGTATTTGACGATTGACGGAACAGTTAACAACATCCTTATGAACCAACAGTGACGGAACCAAACACCAACAACAAATCATCGTCAACGCCTGGCTAACAAAAAGACTTTTTTTAACGATAGCCACTTTAAAGGCACAACCAGTTATGAAAACATCAGTGCGTAATTTTTTTCATTAACAACTCTATTTTAACTTTGTTAACTAAACTTGATTATTAAATTGGTTATCCGTAAATACAAACTGATAATTGATTTAATCATTCTTGAGTGAATTGCACCCGTATGACTCAGTTATTTTAAATACATAACCATAGAGAGCTATTAAAGTAATATTTTACTGAATCGTTTCAGTTGGGAGCTTAGAAAATGCGAAGAAATTTATTTATCCTCACAGAAAGGCGGGAAGATATTAAGTTCATTACAGCTTAGATGATCTCAGTTGTTATGCTTGCTTTCTTAAAATTCATGCGAGGCTCCGTAAAACAGAAGCATCATTCTTCTATTTGTATTTGTGCCAAGAGTAATTATGAGCGCAGGTTGATACCTTTGAAGACCCCCATTTTTATAATCTAAGGTTGCCATTGTTGGATCACCACTGCAGAGCAAGGCAGACAATTCCCGTGTCAGTTTATACGCCCACTGAGTATCAACTGTATTTAACGTTGTCTGTTCACACTGAAGTAAAACACCACGTATCTATTTATGTAAGCCTCTTTCAGACGCTTGTAACGCAGTGTCCACGATATAGCTCTAAGCTTGTCCAGCTTCTTGCAGATGATTATATTCTATTTCACTAGAGCTGTCTCTGGAACTAATTCCAACGTTTGCCTAACCGATTAATTTGATTGTTTCAGTCGCAGGAACTTTGTCCGATTTCTTAGAATTTTGTCTTCAATTTGTACATATGTCCAGTCTCCTGTCCAGCACATTTTACCAGCGCAAGGAACTATCTTTACCAACTATCTATGTCTTTCGCTCTCGCTCTATCATTAGACGTAACTTTGAAAATTATTAGGTTTTCTTTGTTTTTATATTGATCCATCTGCAACTATCTATTGTGTTTAATTTTTTTCTCTTTTTAACTGGCTACTAAAGGTCCCTATTTCTTTGAACAGTTCCTTGCGTCCGTTATTTATGCGTTACTTGCATTTTTATCGATTTCAGCCATTCGCTATTGCATGCTTTGCTTAAATTATGGTTTAATATGTACTCATTAATTTCAACAATACATTATTTCCTTTTCAGTATAAATAAGTGAAGATAGAAGAACTGATAGAAAAACTGTCTCTCTATATTCTCTTCAATAACTATACTTTATATTTCCTTGCCTACTGCTGGAATTTTATCACATACACTTCTCCCTCCACGTACACTTCTCCCTCAATTAAAACGTCTGTCTTTCTGTGAATCCTTTTTCCCAGTCCTCCAATTTGAGATGCTTGGTCTTTAACTCTCAACCTGGTAGTCCTATGTTTGATGCAAGAACATTTCTGTCGTTTTGAATTTTCAAGTAGTTTTAAGTTTTAAAGGGTTGTTTTCATGGTTATTTTGGAATGAGTATTAATACAATTTAAAAAAGCAGCGGAACAAACTATTTGTTCAAATATACCGACTCTGAAAACTGGTCTCTTATCACACGCTACAGAAAATCATACCTGAATAATCGCATCTCACCATTTAAGAGTTGAATTTATACATAACAATCAAACTAAAAAGCTAGTAACTTGGCTAGTTGAACACCAAGATCATTCTTCCCCCCTCCTCGATCTATGTACTGATGCAGACCACTCTAACAAGAGTCAATTTAATTATGCTGAGTAGTATTCACACAATGATTTCCGGAAGTGAGGATCGCTGATGTATTCTATAAAAACACAGTACATTGATTTTTTTTAAAACTTATGTTATATATTTATTTATTCATGTTGAATTCAAGGTGGGCAATCAACGAGGTGTTATTGAAAAAAGGTATGTTATACACACGTAGGAAAACAACCAGTTTGTTATGTTATTATTTATTGTTTTTTTCACTTTGAAATTTTGCTTAATTTTTCTTGTTCTTTTAAAAGTATCGAGTATATATCCGCACTGCCAATTATTCGACCCGGCATAAAAGTTGCCGGTTTTTTAATTTTTTATTTGTTCCACAATAGAGATGATTAGTAATGAATGAATTCGTGCATGCCTTCACATCGACTACGCACCAGGCATTCGAAATCGATTTTTCATTATTGACATAAAGTCGGTTTTCAACACAATAATCGGTAATGAAGCTTAAGTTCTATGTTATTATCTTCAACTTTGCATGCTCGAGAGAAGCGGTTCAAAGTTAAGCAAAGTTCGATACAAGCTGGATTCGATACATATTTGTAATAAGCTTTGCTTTATTGCCTCGTGATACATATTCATACGCAGCATGGCTCTGCGCCTTGGCATTGCCAAATTTTCTTTGCGTATGCTTTACGGCAAGCTCCAGTCTAATATAATAATAACAGCCTCTTCAGTCCTAACTGACTATGGGAAAGCGCCCCTGAGGTGTCAGTCCTCAGCTGCCTATTTTCCTGGTGTTCCTTTCGACGCTTCCTGCTCTCTTCTGCTTGCTGCGAGAGCTTCTTTTCGCCCAATCTGAGGTGGCACCGTAGATAGCATCGCCACTTGGTGCTATCGGTAGTATAATTATTCCAGGCTCCAGTCTACTTAACTGTAAATGGGTACCTGACTTTGCTCTTGTGTTAGGGAAGGAAAAGGCAGCGAGAAATAAACTGGTCTCTCCACTGTGACAGTCGGGGTTGTTTTGCGTATATATGGTCAACCCAGGTTATGTAGACCGGAAAACAATGCCACTACAAGTATGATGTTGTTGAAGCCCGTGATGAAGTAGTGGTAGTAATATCTTACACATAGATGAAACGTACCGTTCACAGTCAGCCGCACTTGCAAATAATTGTTGACACCCATGAAGGTTATCTATTTATTTAGAAACAAGACCAACATCAATATCAAACGTTGACATGTTAATGAATATATGAAACTCTCCTCTTTCTGTTCATATTATGTTATATACAGCTGTAAAAAAAAGTTCTCTTCAAAGGTTCTCAAATAATTAATATCAACGTTAATTTCTCTTCAAGGGTTCTCAAATAGTCGGCATCAAACATTCTTCTGGTTTATCTGGTTGGTATGTTAGACCTGCCTATCGCAGGAGATATACATTTCGATCCCAGTCCATTGTACTATATCTGACACGTACCTTTACTTCTTGTGCCTAGTTTGCAACAGTGAGTGATTTAAGAAATGACTGTCTAAACTCCCTATAGCAAGTTAACATCTTGAGAATCCTTCAAAACAATATGTTATAAACGTTACTGTTCCTTTCTATGTGAATTTAAATACCACAGTGTTTCTCAACATTGTGGTAAAGTGGGATATTATAAATATTTATAGGGGACTTAGTGTACTGACTGAGATCAGCTGTGAAGGTATCTGTATCTAATAAGTGTAGTGTATTACAGATGACCTTACTTGCTACCACATATTTATACCTCAGTCAGAATTATTCTGGAATATTGTGATGACTACGTTGAATGTATAGGGTTTTGTAAATGATGAAGTGTAAGTCACAACAATAACAGACAGATAAACAATTTAATTTATTCCACTACACTTGACAACAGTTTGACACTCACATACATATAACACTCTATGAGACTATCTTAAATGAGTCACTGGTAAATTTTCAAATATCAATATGTATTAAGTACTTTTCATTAATATATATGTGTCCTGATTCAAGTACAAAGTGAACCAGGAATCACAATCAATTTTAATTACAAGTTATATGTACAGAATTTATCAATATGAATCTTGTAGTGACATATTTTATTAATATTATCTTATGTGTGTCAGTTGTGTAGTGGTACTATGAGGTAATACTGGTTTTGTTTTTTTCAAGCTATGTTGGTATTTGTCATCATGACTTCAAGTGTTTGTTTCTGTTGGAACTAGTATTGGAGATGTTCTCAGTTCCTGGCATTAAAACAATTAATTTCCCCTCTTATTTTTATACAATGTCAGTTTAAGATGGGGTTACATAATGTTGAGCTCCGCTGGCCACATAGGCTTATCTTTCGTGATGTCGGCAGGAAAAGACTCCTCTGCTCGATTGCTCCCCTGTGTTCTGGAGACACCTCACTGTTTGCTATATGGACCAAGGAGTATGCTGTCCGCCTCTGGATTCAGCAAAGCTCTGACCAGGTGCTGCTTCAATAACTTTTGGACCACGGTCCCTGAAACAAGAAGGTTGTACCTCCTATTTCAGAACTAATTTATACTCTATTTCTACACTGAGCACAATACATAACAAACACTGAGTTCAGAGCGGTAGGCCAACTGTCAGCTTCATCTGAAATAATTTACACCAGTATATTCCTCCCTAATGATTACTACGCCTCTGCAATTCCAGCATTATTTCTTTCTAGTCAATAAGCTAGGTGTCAGTGTACTGTTTGGCAATTCCATGTAGTTTTACTTTCCTCCGACACCTTCTGTTCAGGCTGGAGCACTATAGAGGCTTTACCTCATGTTCGCCACTGAACCACACATATATACAGACATAAATTATCAATTTACATTCAATTTTCATTAAAAGATATCAAATATTTCAAGCTTACCACAATTCATGGAAATAATACAGAATTACGTTGACTGGCACTGAATATAACACAATTTCGATCTGCCGATGTCCCAGGCTTTTGTTTAGAAAAATATGCACTGGTGCTCAACGCACTGGTTCTGTAGTAAGTTTATTTGCAAATGTGGTGGTGACCTGACGCCTCTAATTGACTATATTGGCAGGTCTAACCAATCGTGCCATGTCTACCCAATCGTTTGAAAAAAAGTACTCCTACTCCCGTTTCCCCTGACAACGAAAGATAGTATTTATAGCCCGATTAATCGTGTTTAGCCTTACATTTATTGCGCTCCAATCAAATCGGATTTAACATGGAGACCCATTTCCCGTACAATGGTGGGGTGAAAATCTGCCACTGAGCGATTCTGATTTGGGTGTTGTCTGACATCCCTCACTATTTCTTTTGGCTATAATTTGGTAATTCCTAGACTATTTGCGTAACATTTAACATATTTTTTGTCAGCAAGTCCTAAGGAACCCAAATATACAAATTTAAAGGAGCTAAGTGGCTGCGTTCAAAATATGCACTTTCTTCTACCTCCTGTTTACTTCGAATACGATGTGGTGTCTGGGTACTGTAATGTTTTCAAACGTAAACCAGTATAATGTCATGTTTCCTAATAAGAATTTTCAGGTTTTTAAAAACTAACTCTCGTATGGGTAGTGTTTTTTATCACTGTCGATTTGAAAAAAGCTAGTGCTTGTGGCCTTACACGCGTGATGGTAGTAATTGTGTATCGCGCGACTGTGGTAGTATTGCCTGCGTCCCTGCTTTCAGCCCTCCCTTCTTTCTATCTTTAGTCCATCTGTCTTTCGTTTTAGGTAACGTAGTGTATAAAAAGACATGAATGGAATTTTAAATCTACGTCAACCTGCGTATCTCAAGGTTTTTCTTAGAAATGCAGCACATGTTTTATCGCAGAAAGCGGGTATTGAAGCAGTAGGCTTTTACTATCAACGTGAAACGTTACAATTTGCAGACGAAGTAGAAAACAAGGGGGATTTCGAGTACAGTCATTGTGACAGCACTGTTCTTTACCATTCTTCTTTCCTTTTATTGAATTTATGTGTTAGGCTTTACATTTACGTTTTAATTTATATATGTGGATTAGAATATTTCACGACAAACATCTTCTCGTCATATAACTCATCTGCAATCCTCATCACTCATTAAGTACTATGTATCAGCTCATCATAATTCTGCTATTCACATCATAAATATGAACTATCTGCATCCGCAGAGTGAAACCGTACTCTATGTTATCAACGAGTATATCGCATTTATCCATTTCATATTCCATCACTTGTATCATCTCTTCAAATAATAATAGATCTGCATCCGCAGTGATACTCTATCTCATTTCTTCATAATCAACATCATGAGAAGCACTATCCTAAAGTTTTTTATATATAGAAATAAACTATTACTAATGTTTCTGTTACTGTATATCTGAAAATATATCTACGAAAACCTTCTCTCTTAAACGTGTCACTAAACGTTAAATTTCTATTCTGCTAAAATCACACGACTGCTAACGCAGTGTGCGAGACCTTTTCGCGGCTACATCTTCTTTCTGAATGCATTGAAAACTCTCCTCTCAAGATATTCTTTCTAGTTCTTAAAAGTGCCCTTCAACTTTTCTCGACGGGGTCAGTCTTTTTTGTCCTCCAAAAATTCCAACTAAAAAATGATTCAACTAATTGGATTCTACTCCTGACTCAGCTTCCTGGTAACAAGTCTTCCCATCGGTTTCTCGAAACCAAAAACGTCCTTTTAACTCGTTCTTAAAGTCGTAAACAAATCACTTTGCAACCTTAAGGTTATAGTCCCGAAAGACTAGTCATACGTGGGAAAAGTTTAGTTCCTCGTTAATCGTTCCTTGTCCCATGCTACTTTGCTTTCTTCGGCAGTTTCTACTCTTTTGTAATCAGACTAACTCAATCCAGGACAATCCCGTGTTTTCAAATAAATCTGTCAAGTCTTCCTACAATTAGCCCACCTGCAAAAGGTCTGCAGTAATTGTTTCCAAGGCCAGAACTTTGAACTGACCTTAGCCTGCTAGCTTACTATGCTATTGACTGTAGGCGTATGTCGGATCACTTACAGTACAAACGGGCAAAGCCTGCCCTTTTTTATATTCTAGTCCTTCTCATCATTCCCTGCCACACCACCCACCTCTCGATGGTACAGCGACGTCTCTAACACTTAACTTCCCTACGGCAGTATCTGCTGTGAGGCCACTTTTTTAAATACTTTACAGGGTCTCTGAGGAGACTAAGAAAGACTGGTCCTACTGCTTCCTCAGGCATGTCGTAAGAGGCAACTAATATGAGACTGGTAATATCTTCAGGTAATACAAATTAATACAGAAAATACCTATGCAAGAACACATCCATGCAGTTTTCTTACGGACCAGCTAAGGTTGAGGCCTCACGCTCTATACAGTGGTAGGCAATCCAGAAGCTACTTTAAAAAAAAAACACTGATCTCTCTAATGACCTACCTTAATAAAGCCATGTACATTTTAGGGTTTCTGAGTATCCGGAATTTGGAATAAATCCAGCTAATATGTAAATAATGTCTTTTATCTGCTTCCTGTAATCCCATCATCAGAGCAGTGCAAAATTAAAACTAAATATTTTACCGAAAGTTAACTTCACTCCAAAGTGAAGATCACTTTCTGCTTTATACAGTTTACAGATAAAGTGAAGTTTGTTTTGTAAGCTAACTTGCGAGCTTTTCACTGGAAGTGCAGTGAACTGTTATTGTTGACTTGACTTTGATCTACTGTCACTGAGCGTCAGCTCTTGGTGACCTAGTTGCTATTGTTATTGTTATTGTTATTTCAGAATCGACACCAGTACACTCTGGACAAACTTATATATGTGCTCAGTCTCCCTCGGCACACGAAGGGTATGAATGCTAATTTTTTCTTACCATTAGCTGAGGTTATTGGGCACAGAGCACTTTCCCTGTAGTTCCGGAGATGATTCTGTTTTGATTAGTGAAAGAACCTTTTAACCTGGGTACACCGCGCTATTAAGTGGGAGATGTCTAGTCCGAAATTTACCGAGGATTAATACGTTTTTTTTAAACACTTCCGTCACCTAGAGATCTACCAAATGATGCCTTCGGATCTACCGGTAGATCAAGATTGACCGGTTGCCGACCCCTGCTCTATAGGAAGCTAAGATATAAAAGACGACGATAAAGACTGCGTGTAGTGTTATTTCTTGTCATCTCGTGACTTGTGTTATTTCTTGTCATCTCGTGACTAGTGTTATTTCTTGTCATCTCGTGACTTGTGTTATTTCTTGTCATCTCGTGACTAGTGTTATTTCTTGTCATCTCGTGACTAGTGTTATTTCTTGTCATCTCGTGACTAGTTTTATTTCTTGTCATCTCGTGACTTGTGTTATTGTCATCTCGTGACTAGTGTTATTTCTTGTCATCTCATGACTTGTGTTATTTCTTGTCTTCTCGTGACTTGTGTAGTGTTATTTCTTGTCTTCTCGTGACTTGTGTTATTTCTTGTCATCTCATGGCTTGTGTTATTTCTTGTCATCTCGTGACTTGTGTTATTTCTTGTCATCTCGTGACTTGTGTTATTTCTTGTCATCTCGTGACTTGTGTTATTTCTTGTCATCTCGTGACTTGTGTTATTTCTTGTCATCTCGTGACTAGTGTTATTTCTTGTCATCTCGTGACTTGTGTTATTTACAACATCTAGAAAGATGCCTAAGAGACAATGTACAACTAACTCACAAATTCAAACTGTGAATCATCATATATTCTATATATTTGTCATTACTGTATGGTGTAGAAACACGGAAAATGAACAGGCAATTACGAGATGAAAGAGTTGAGGCATTTGAGATGTAGATATATAGCATAATGGGGCACATCTCATGGAAAGAGACGAAACCAAATAAAGAGGTCCTAGAAAACCTAGGAATGAAAAATGAATGGGTTTGGTTTGGTTTAAAGGATTATCTTCCTTGCACACGGACAACTCCATCAGTGCTCCGATCTCCTCCCTTACATCGCACAAGCAGGATCTCAGCACAGTGCACACACTTCGTAGCACCGGCGAAAATACCAATGTGTGTATATAGAAATGACACATTCTATTAAATATGTTTGTGGTGGGTAGGTTTCTATTTTTTTAATGTTGACAGGGCAGCGGCCTTATGGCCTACTCTTTACGATTTCCAGCTGCCGTGGGATTTTTAACGTGCGCAACTTGCACAACACTGGCCGCTTGAACAGGGCCTGGGCACATTGACCGTAAATTTCAATACCAGCATACAGAATTCTGAGGTGCCGGACAACTGGCTACACAGTTTCCTTCGGCCACTTCCTAAACCTGGCAAAAAGCCCACACTGCTCAGCAGCTATCGAATTATCACACTAAAGAATGTCTATGGTAAATTACTTGAAAAGATAGTTGCAAGACAAGTATGAGCCACATCGAAAATGCACACATCCTTCCTGATACCCTGGATAGCTATAGGCCTATGAAAACAACACGGGGTAACGCTGGAACGTTTGCGTACGATGTGTATGAGGGATTCCAGGGTAAAAGAGAAACGGTGGCTGTCGCAATTGACCTGAGGATGCTTATAACAGTGTGGACTTTGCAACCCTAATAGACTGTATAATGGCACGTGGTGTAAACCCTTGGATAACAAGGTAAATAACAGCCGCCTTAATGGAGAGATCAGTTGCATTTCTCTTGGGAACATGGACATCGGAACCAATGTGCATTTGCCCGGGACTACCCCATGGTTCTCCACTATCACCAGTGCTGTTTAACATCTACACAGCAAAAGTAGCAACCTTTCAACCAACAGGACTGGGACGAACATTAACTTTCGCAGATTACATACTCATGTACAGAACTGGCTCAGACAGACAGGAAATGGTCCAAGGCATACAAGAGACACTACAGGCGGTTTCTAAATGGTGTGAGGAAAGCGGATCAAAGGTCAATCCCAACAAGACCTGTGTGATGTGGTGCTCTTTGAACAACGCCATAGTGAACGCAGACCCTCCAGACACCACTTTCAATGGGCAGAATATCGAAAGGCAAGACAAGCCGAAGTATCTAGCAGTAACATTTGATCACGGGCTATCGTTCGAGTATTATGTGGAACTGATCATACGGAAGAGCACGCGAGGACTGGCAGCCTTAATAACAACAATGGCTGCTGCGCGCTTGGAACAGAGACTACTGTTCCTCCTGTATCATCAGCTCGTGATTTCAGCAATCGAGTATGGGCTAGAAATCCTCACGCTGTCAGTGTCACAATATGAACGACTGGAAAGCATTCAAAATGAAAGGATGCGATTAGTTTTGGGCTGTACGCGTGATACCCCCATTGTGACAATGAGGTACATGCTCAGATTGCTGTCGATTAGATCCAGATATGCGATGGCCCAGGCAAAAGCCTTTATGCTGGTAACCACCGACAAAAGACACCCCCCTACACGAGAACGTAGTTGACATCAAAGGAGCAAGAATAAAGAGGGGGATGTCATGGATGACTCAGGCAGTGGCTACGATTGGTCAGGTGACCAGGGTTGAAAATATATCCAAAGGAGAAGAGTGGAGTAAGTCAGGGCAGAACTGGATAAACTACCAGCAGATCATCATTAGCCTTGGAGATTAATCAGCTGAAAAGTGATCATGCTGGGGATGATGACGCCATTGTGTACACTGATGGGTCTGTAGTGCGTGGTGAGAAATCAGGATGGGGCTTCTCTGCGAGAATACCGTGCAGGGTCGTTGGTGAACACAGTGGAGCCTACATGACAACAACCTCCAGCATGAGAATGGAGGTAGAGGCAATTACTGCAGCACTGAGGTGGCTGTCTGAAACTCCATCAACCAGGGCAGTTATACTGTCAGACTCTCAGGCCATGCTTCGGAAAGTTCAGAACGGATGGCTGCGGCAGGAATGGAAAACATCAAAAGAATCCTCAAGTCTTCAAGAACTGGTGTGGATCTACTGTCCTGGTCATGCAGAGGATCTGACAATGAGAGAGCTGACAGACTGGCCTCGAGAGCACCCATAGTGGGGACACTGGACATGGATAAGGGAGAGATACTAAGGGTAGTTAATGATCGCCTGCTGGATAATGACACTGCAATGGATTAATCAACAAGGCTGAGGCTGTTGGAGTTTGGCATCAAACGTGGGATTAGCAGAGATTGACGTGAGAGAGGATGCGTCTGTCGTATGTACAACCAGCATGCTACAGATACAATTAGCATTCATACTCTTCGACATTTACTGAGGGAGACTGAGCACCTATGGGTTTGCCCGGAGTGCAGTGAGGTCGATTCTGATTAACAATAACAATAAATGCTTTTATAGATTTTCTTCTTCACCCAAAGGGCCCTATGGAGACCATGATATATATTAGTTCATACCGAGTCTTCCTGTAAGTCCGACATAAAAATCAGAATCTTCAAATAAAATGTCAAGTCAGTCTCATTCTATGGCTCTGAAACATGGAGAACAACAAAAACATTGACCGAGAAGCATCATACTTTCATTAAACTGGTGCTTGAGTAGAATATGAGGATTTAAATTGAATGACAAGATCACCGATGTGGATCTGATGACACGAACCAGACAAAGGCTAATGGAACAAGAGATGAGAAGAAGACGCTGGAAATGGATAAGACACACACGGAGGAAACCTTCTGATAGTATTACAAGGCAGGCCTTGTTCTGAAATCGTCAGGGAAAGAGATGTAGAGGTCGACTGAAGATAACATTGAGAAGAGATTCGCAGACAAATACGAAAGGAATGAGGAAATCATGGGAAGACCAGATGGTACGGGACAGGAAGACTTGGCATAAATTTGTTGAAGGCCTATGCTCCTTGGGGAACTAAAGGGTCATGTATGAATGAATAAATAAATGAATGAACGAATGAAGTCCTCCAGCCCTACTAAATCGTTGAAGTTCTGTGAACGTCTTTTTTATGCTCTTAAAACATGCAGCAATAAAAAATATTATTAATTCTCTAAAATAAATACACTCGTCGGCCCCTACAGAAACATCGCAGGCGATGTGTTATCAATATTTTATATTTTACGTAGAAATTACGAACAGTAAAAATGATTCATTTGCAGCTAAGGACGCGGACATAGCTTCTTTAACTGGATCATTTATTTCATGAAGGTCACACGAGGGTTTTCGCGTGAGATGTTATGAATTTTTTACAGAGTCCTTAAATAACAACAAATTTTTATAAACGGCGATTGCTGAAATGATTTATAGTGCAGTAATTTATATTTGTGCTTGTTTTTTAAATAAACTGAATGGCTGTTTTCATGAGCAAAGTGCAAGTGTAAATCTCAAATAGCTATTTAAACAGATGATCGCTGGCAATAAATAATAAATATTTTATAGAAACTTTACTAAGTGATTTAAAAACATGAATCCTTATCTTCTTATTCATCTTCTGCTTCGTTCTCGAGGGTCCGATTCGCACAGAGGTTAGAGTGCTTTCCTCTCACTGCAAAGTTACTAGGTTCTGGGATCTAAACCATGTTAGCGTCACGCTCTTGTCTATCCAGCTGTAAGTGGTACCTGACCTATGCTCTTGAGTTAGGGAAGGAAAAGACGACGAGGAAAGAAACTGATCACTCCATCTCATAAAGCTGGACCTAGTTGAGTGAAGTCTCTAACACTTTACTCTCTGCCGACCTTTACATTGTACTTCGTTGTCGTCTTATTTTTCTTCGTGTTTGAATTTGTATTCTTCTGTGCATGGAACCCATAATGTTTTGTTTCTGGGCGCAAGATATTATATTTTGTGTTCCGTTTCTTCTGTCTTTCTAACAACCACATATGCATTTTTTCTGTTCTTCTTTTTACAAATATATGCATGTCTGTCTGCTCATCGTCTGTGTAGATCATCTCCTAATAACCCCACATCGATTTTTTTTTTTTACACATCTAATTACACCTATCTGTCCGTCGTTTCTATGCACTATGTCTTGCAACAGATAATTGCAATCTGCCAGTTGTGTGTTTTTTTATGTTTTCAGATTAACTCTACGCAGATCTTGTCATCATTCTCCCTGTCGAACTCTTGCTTATTCACAAATCGGTCAGCTTTGTTAAACGATATCAATCACAAAAAATCAAATATTAACTCTTCATGTCTCTCACGTCACAGAATGAGTTAATATCTCATGACAGTTTTTTTTTTTTTAATTCTAAGAAAAATATTATTGTTCCATGAACAAGAAAAGGTAACAGTGAAATAATACTTAAAAAAATCGCACAAACGCCAAGTTTGATTATCAGTTGGGATCCGCACCTGACTAAGAATTGTGTAATTACATCTGATTAAACAAATAGGAGAAGTAGGGAAATAAAGAAATATGACGGACGCAGATGCCCACACGCAGCAGCCATTCACATAGACAACATAAACAAACAAATATAAACATTGTGTGAATACAGAATGCACATGAGAAATTATGTCCAATACAATCATCTGTCAGAAAAATAATGAGATACATTTTTTTGGAAGACAATTTATGATGCGGACAGGACAGCTCGCAATGTTGACAAATGATGTTTTAATACCAAATGTAGAAGATGCGAAATCAATTTCCACTGCGTTTTTACGCATAGAGGCATATATTTTTTAAGACAAGGTTTTTTTTTCATTTATAAGATTAATATACTTTGAATTTCTTAGATAAAAGTACTATATTGCCTGAAGCAAATGTGGGGACGTTGAGCAGTTTACATTAAACAAAGAAGCTAATAGAAGCAAGTAAATGATAGTCCCATGCTTTTTTCATGAAAAGTCTGAAGACTGATCTTGACAGGGGAGACCTGTAGATGCAGGAGGTAAAGGTAAAGGATCCCGTTACACGCCCACTGAGGCATATTAGGAATATGGTGTTAGGCCCATATTTTCTTGACCATCGGCACACTAGGGGTGATGTGGTCAGCATCACGCCGGCCGCCTTAACCTTCCCAGAGTTGCTATAGTACCCAATTCATGAGGCTGGGTCGACCCGGAGCCGTTTGCGGTCTAAACAATCCCACCTCAACCGGGGATCGAACCATGGACCACATAGCTAGGAAGCCAGTGCACTAACCACTGCGCTACCGAGGCTCCCGTAGATGCAGGAGGCCGAGTTAAAAAACAATTGCCATGGTTTCTGTGAAAAAAGATTTATGGTTTAAGCCCCAGGAATATCTGATTTAATATTTAAGATAACTTCTTGTGAGCCCACAACATGGTAATGGATACGTTGGTAATCGAACCGAATGGCGTTCGTTCTATGAAAAATATTAGTAATATTGCCATCATTTGCTTTGAACGATATGGTAACCATAAGTAACTCAGCCTTGCTCTTAAAGAGCGTATCCTGAGCAAAATGGCTGGAAACGATTTTAGAACTCGGGATCTCTCTCTCTCTCTCTCTCTCTCTCTCTCTCTCTCTCTCTCTCTCTCTCTCTCTCTCTCTCTCTCTCTCTCTCTCTCTCTCTCTCTCTCTCTCTCTATCTATCTATCTATCTATCTATCTATCTCTCTATCTCTCACTCTCTCTCTCGCTCTATCTATCTATCTCTCTCTCTCGATATATATATGTATACAAATATATATATATATAAATATATATATATATATATTATATAATATATTATATAATATATATATATATATATATATATATATATTTTTTTTTTTTTTTTATTTTTTTTATTTATTTTTTTTTTGCGTTCGCCCGCTAATACTCAAGACGTAAAATCTCAGGTTATTATTTTATGTCTAACCTGACATTGATTTTACGTGAGTATCCCTTTCTAACGAGACCTTTAATATCATCCTGAACGGGGAAAAACTACAGAAAGTTGAAAGTTTCAATTATTTAGGCAGTAAAATGACTCAGGATGGTGACACAACAAGAGAAATCCATACTAGAATTGCTTTGGCAGCTAGCGCCTTCAATAGATTATCTAACATTTGGAAATTACGATCATTGAATATACATACCAAGCTTCGTCTGTTTAATTCAAATGTTATCTCAGTGTTAACATACGGCTGTGAGAGTTGGAAAATAACAAAATCATTGGAGAACAAGCTGAATACATTCGAGAACAAATGTCTTAGAAAACTCATAAAACAACAGAATACCATTGCAGGCACTCACTTGGGTTCCTGAGGGTAAGAGGAAAAAAGGAAGACCAAAAAAAAATACTCAGAAGAACAATAATAAGAGAAGGAAGAACGTTGGGATTAAACAATGTGCAAGAGCTAAGAGGAGTGGCGTCACAACGTACAACCTGGAGAGCACTGGTTTCTGCCTTATGCGCCGTGTTTGGCGCTTAAAGAATTTATTATTATTATTATTATCCCTTTATTTCTTGTACAGAGACAGGTGTCCCTCGCCATTTAGGCAAATGCTCGCCGATTTCGGAGGTACCCATTGCAGCTGGGTCGGCTCAGGAGCCGCCAGTCCCTGGTCGACGACACTGCTTCAAATGTCCTCGCCAGGTCTCGAGTTAATCCAGTCCAAATCCCGGTCGACGAAAAATCCTCAAATGCCGTCGCCCGGGTTTGATCCTGTATCACCCGGTCGCCAGAGCGGTGTTGTAACCACTACGCTAGCGCGGCTCCCCATATATATATATATATATATATATATATATATATATATATATATATATATATATATATATATATATATATATATATATATATATATATATATATATATATATATATATACGAGGGAAGGTCAAAAAGTAATTCCTCCTATTTTGTATGTATGTAAATACTGCATCGGTGTGCAATTTGTAAATTTAGCAGGATTCCTCAAACACTCTTCTGCACTGTATAGCATTGTCAACCTGTTTCAGTAACAGGTGGCACCACTGTAACAGTTTAAAAATGGCTGCCAAAGACGTTCGGTTAAAACAACGTTATGTCATAGAATTCCTCAATTCTGAAGGCGAGACCCCAATTCGCATCCACGAACGTTTGAAGAATGTTTATGGAGATTCAACAGTGGATGTTAGCACTGTCCGACGTTGGGTACATCGTTGTGACGAAGCTGAAGTAGGTCAATCCTCAATGGCTGACGCAAAGCGGACTGGCCATCCGTCTATCGCAGTGACTCCACACAAGATTCATCGAGTTGATGGCATCATTCGTGGTGACCGTCGGGTAACACTGGATGAACTTTCTTCCATGTTGTACATTAGTAAAGGCAGTGTCCAGAACATCATTAAAGACCTGGGTTATTCAAATGTTTGTGCACGGTGGGTACCCAGAATGTTGACAGACAGACAACATCACCGACAAGAAAGAAGTTCAAAAGTTCACCATCTGTAGGGAAAGTTATGGCTTCCGTGTTTTGGGATGAGAAGGGTGTGATTCTTCTCGACTTCTTGGAACAGGAAAACACGGTGAATGCAGACCGTTACATTGAAACTTTGAAGAAGCTTAGAGGTCGTCTTCGGCGACTTTACCCATTAAAAGGTCAGAGAACTGCACTACTGTTGCACGATAATGCCACGCCACACACCGCTAAACGCACCATTGATGCGAATGCAGAATTAGGCTGGACATTATTACCACATCCCCCTTACAGTCCCGATCTTGCACCTTCTGACTTCCATCTGTTTGGACCACTGAAAGAAGATCTTCGCGGACATCACTTTGAGGACACCGAGACCCTTAAACGCGCCGTACGCCAGTGGTTTAGGAAAAAGGACACAAATTTTTACCGTGCGGGGATACATGCCCTTGTGAGAAGATGGACAAAAACTGTAACAAATAGCGGAGACTACATTGAGAAATAAATTTTTGAAGTTCAGACTTGGGGCTACATTTCAATGTGAATTTTATCTGTTTTCTTGCCTATTGAATGAAAATATATATATATATATATATATATATATATATATATATATATATATATATATATATATATATATATATATATATATAATATATATATATATATATATATACAAAACCGAAGTGCCTCTTAAACCTGCCATTATCATAGCAGAAAAGGTCTATTCAACTGTTATGTCCTGCAAAACGTAAATTTTGTCTTCTGCGCTAAGAAAAGAAGGACAAAACAAACACAAAATAATAAGTAAAGCCCACAACGTATTTTGACTTTCGACGTATTAACTCTCTTCGCCCGGGGTTTTCAAAACAAGGACTGGCCTCTAATGTTATCAACAGGCCTCTTCAATGTGTGACCAATAATTCCCAAGAGTCTTCTTCTCACCTGGTGCTCCACTGGCACCGGTCATGCTCTTATTCCTAGTTAATGACCAAAGTAGCTACATACAATTTATTCAAGAATCCATAGAAATAAATAACGAAATAAGTATTGCATACTATAAAAATATGTCGTGGAATATTTAACAAATGTGGAGGTGTTGTCACGTGCTGGCCTTCAAAGCATGTATACTGCTTAGACAGCGCAGGCTACACTAGTTTGGCCATGTCCGCCGCTTGAAAGATTGTCGCATATTTAAAGATACGTATCTCCTACGGACAGCAGGCAGATGGCAAAAGAGCAGTTGAGCGACCGCAGCTGAGGTTCAAAGATGTGTACAAGAGAGATACGAGGGCACTGGACATAAATCCAGCAACCCGGGAGGATGAAGCTGCCGATCGCACCTATTGGAGATGCTCTCTTCTGCGACCGCTCAGATTGGACGAAAAAAAGCTCTTACTGCAAGCAAAAGAGAGGAGAAAACGTCGAAAGGAACACAAGGAAAATAAGCAAATGAGGGTTATCACCTCAGAGGCGCATTCCCATAGTCAGTTATGACTGAACGGGGTTATTATTATTATTATTATTATTATTGCGGAATTCACAAAATTAAACAACGAAATAAATTATGTATATCATATTTCTATCTTTCAGATTTCAAGAATGACTTATCAAGCAGTTTACAAGGCAATATTTGTGGTTCTTGCATGTTTGTTGGTGTCAGGTTGGTGCGATGACGATTCTCATGACATCCAACCTAGGAGGGCTGGGAGAGTAGACTGCATGTGAGTATACATTCAATAAAACGCTAATCCTCTAAAACATGGATTCTCAACTTTTTTTTTTTTTTGCTCAAGGCTCCTTCTGAGCCTAATTTACCTCTGTGTCTCCCCCCCTTTTCATAGTCTCTGTTAGCTGGAAAAAATTTACTTAACCATCATCATGTGGCCCCCTAGAAATATGGCATGTCCTACGGTGAGAACCACTACTTTAAAACATATAGTAAGCTTCAACTCTACGAAACAAATACAGGCTTGTGACAACTAAAATTGATGACCAAACATCTCAGGTTGTTAGCTGTGAATAATAGAAATAACATTCTTTGTTTCCTTCAGTTAATGCAGAAAGACAAATAGACTTTAAGTGTATGGTTAAAGAAGTCTTTGTTAATGCTGCCGCTGCTTGAGGAAGAAGAGAGATTTACATGCTCTCACACACACACACACACACACACACACACACACACACACACACACACACACACACACACACACACCCACACACACACACACACACACACACACACACACACACACACACACACACACACACACACACACACACACACACACACACACACACACACACACACACACACACACACACACACACACACACACACACACACACACACACACACACACACACACACACACACACACACACACACACACACACACACACACACACACACACACACACACACACACACACACACACACACACACACACACACACACACACACACACACACACACACACACACACACACACACACACATACATATCAGAATCTTTATACATACTTAAAATACATTGACATGTACTGACATCATATAATAAAATACAACATACGCGTACCATAAAGGAAAATCATTAGAATTCACTTAAATTGTGGAAGACGTCTTAAGTAGTTCAATGTGGGTGTTTATACATGGAATAATGTCGTTACAAATGTATATGAATCTTTAAAAGTCATAATAGACATTGGCATGTAATGATATGACTCCTCATGGACGATGTCATCAAGGCATGTAAGGAGAGAACAAGAAAGTATTCAGTGGGGTACTGGAAGATGAGACAGGTCTGTATTTCGGAGCTGGCATTTGCTGATAATGTAGCCCTGATTACTAAATCAGAGGCACATCTCCAATCCAACCTGCAAGTCTGGAAGGAAGATCGGGAGAAGAGAGGGGTGGTCATAAGCAGCTCTAAAACAAAATCCATGGTGATATCACGAGAAGAAAGAAGACGTCAGATTAAGCTGGGAGAACAGGACATGGAGCAGGTCGACCACTTTAAATACCTCGGAGCTATTATAGACCGAAAGGGAGGCAAAGAAGAGCTGGCCACTCGAAAAGCAGCAGCTGGAAGACTTTTTCAGGCCATAAATCGAGGATTCCTCAGCAAAAGAGAAGTTGGTAAGAAGACTAAGATGGCTGTATACCGCTCCATCTATGTCCCAGTCTTGACGCATGGATGCGAGTCACGGGCAATGACTACAACCCACAAAAGCCAGATCCAAACCTTAGAAATGAGGTATTTGAGGAAGGTGGTTGAAGTAACAAGAAGAGACATGGTCCGCAACCAGACGATACATCAAGGCCTAAAAACCCAACCCCTGCAGACCCAAGTAGAACAGTCCCAACTGAGATGGTTTGGCCATGTCTGCAGAATGGAACGAACAAACGAACGAACGAACGAACTTTATTTTCAAAGGGTTGAGAATTGGGCACGCAGGCCCGTCTAACATTCTGCCCTTCCTTTCGCTCACCTTTCATACCGTATCCTTTCAATAGCACATGTATTTTTAGCATTATTCAAGCATACAACATTATCGAGGTAAAATAATAACATACGTTTGTAACATCCAGACATAATCAAATTTAAGGGAGAGTGGGGGTTGGGGGGGGGGGGGGGGAATTATTAATTAAAATACATTAACAAAAATTAATACCTTAAAAAAAATTTTTTTTTAATTAAAAAAAAAAAAAAAAAAAAAAAAAAAAACTAACAAACACAATCTAAACCATTCATACAGTAAATAAGAAATAATTTGAAACGTAATCAGATAATGGTGGCATATAATAGGAACTCGTGACATTTTGGAAATCTGCTGAATTAGCTGGGACTTCATGTGTTGTCAGCGCATGCGGAAAATGTTCTCACAGGTGAGCAACTTTGAGTCCCAAGCAGATACTGCCACAGGGAGTGAATTGTTGACGCCTCCACTACACGAGATCCAGTTTTATGACCTATGCTCCTTAGGGAGGTAAAGGGTATTGACTGATAGATGAGAATCGTACATATAGGCCCGTCTTGCATTTTGTACTTCCTCTTACTCATCTTTATTGCTAGGTATCCAGACATTCTCCAACATACTTAAGGTATTAGTTCAACGGCGATGCAACATTATAAGTAGTATAAAAGCATACATTTACAGTATCTGATTACAATTAAGAAGTAAGGTATATTAAAATGAAAAACTAGATCATCAGACCCTCCATACAGTATATTAGATAATAATAATTCGAAACATAATCCCTTAGGGCGGCATATAATCCGCACTCATAATGTATTTGAATGGGAGAAGATCGGCTACCGCGGCAAGCATAGGAAACTAAGAGCCAGGGATCCAGACCTCCAGGATGACCCAAAGTCCGCTGGGAGGACAACATTGGACAATCTTTGAAGTACCGAGGACTAGAATGGAACCAGGCCAGGAGGAAGACAGCCGATAGAATAGTATGGCGCTCTCTCTCTTACAAACCTCTACACCTCACGGTAGAAGAGGAACGATTAAGTAAGTAATTAAGTTACATACATCCCTACAGATAAAGAAAGACGAGAGTCATAAGGCGTAGAGTGTAGATAATGACATTGACATGGATGACGTAGACTGAATAAAATCAAGAATATGTAGCGTCCAGATGCTTTTGCAGCTGTAGTTTTTGTAGCAATCTGTTTTATGTGATGAGGTTACTAGCAATGCATAACCTCACATTAATAACCTCACATTAATAACCTCACATTAATAACCTCACATTAATAACCTCACATTAATAACCTCTTTACGACGTGCCTGCGGGGGCCGTAGTTATATTCTTTCTTTCCCTCCTCAGAGACACGACCCCTCCTCCTCCTCCTCCCCCCTCCCCACCACCACCATTACCACACAGGACCTTCATGGGACAAGACCTGACTAGGAAACAGACACAATAAAAGAAAGAAAGGTAGCAAGAAAACGTCTAACAAGGAAATAACAAACGCATACAGAAAGAGGATAGATGACATAAATCATAGGTCCAATGCCGCATTCATTTCACAACGCCATTGGCACATGGCGCATACACTTCACCAGTTAGTCTGGCAAGCGCACATAAAAACATTCAAGCACCCACACATACAGTTCCAGCATACTATCAGTTTCAAATCACTTTAACCCACACACACACATACGCACACAAATTATTATCACGTCAATCTTTCAAATTTCGCAAGCCTAACCCCTGACAACTGCTATCAGTTACTTGTTGGTAACAAGCCTAATAATTATTGAAAACATCATAATAAATTGCACGTTATAGCTAAACATGTAACTAAAATCAGTTTACATTTCGCAAGCAAATATTATGAGAAGAGATAAAGATAATGAAAAAGAGTATCAGCAAAAGATTGGGTTACGGAGATAAAAGAAATGTTTGATAAGCAGCACAGTGAAAGTTAAACGTCAAATGATCAATACATCCGTAAAAATCCAGAGACGGAATGACAGAGATCGGGGCCCCCGGACATTACGGGTTATTAGCCCCTAACCGCCCATCCAACATAAATTACTGATTCTGAATATGTGGAGTGGGCACCCTGTGACGGGATTGCCTCCCCTGCTTTGCAGTCGTGGTCCAACAGTGGCCAAGACTCAAGAGTATCTAATCTGGGCTTCAAAGGTGTCTACCTTTGCACAAGATTACTCTTGGCAGATTTGTAAATAGAATGGTAATGACACTTCTATCTTAAGTTAGTGTTCACAAGATATTCAGATTAGCGAAAACAATGCTGCTTTGGTTGAGCATCTTTAATATTACTGAATCTGGGCTAAAAACATTTCCTGACGAAGGCCCCCAATGATTAATTTTAGATTGGTATTGCCCTCACCTCTGTATGATATACTCATTGCGTACTACATGTATTATTCTGGTATGAGGCCAGCTGTTTAAGGGACCCTGAGTAGTAAATTGGACTGAGACAAAAATGCAATACATTTATGTAGTGGTATTGATGGTTTTTGTCTGATGATGATGGTACTACCTGTAAAATTTGTCTGAGGCAGCGTGAAGCTCCTGAGTGTACTGTGGTGTGATAGTTATAAATATACCCATAGATATTTAACAAGACTAATAAGATTAACAAGTGTTACAATACACTGAACTAACTCACGTGTGTAAAGTTTTTGATATAATTATATTACATTTATTTGTTCTGGATCAAGTTTTATTTTGACCAGAACTTGTTTTAAAAAGAAGGATTTAAAATTTATGAAAATTATGCATGGAATGTTACATAATAAATGCAAAAGTGTACATATTTAAGTACTAGAATAGTTAGTTTTATTAAAATGTTCTGGTAGTCAGCTACTAAGGAGGATATTTATTGTCTGTGCTGTTGGGGTGGTCTCATCACACCTGTCTATATTGACTACACAGTGTCCAGAAAATGGTGGGAATTTTTATGGGGTATCTGCAACTAAATGGGGTTGGTGAATATCCAGCAGACCAGAGGCTCACTCATCTGGTATTTGTAGCTCTGGTGCTGAAATCAGGTGGTCCCACCTCTCCGTGCTGGCGGGCAATAATGGTGGTCTCTGTCACAAGGACTGCACAGATACACTTGTGTAAATCACCACCCGAATAGATACTTCTTCGTGGACGACAGAAACTCGCAGCTCTGCAATCAAAGTATGGGCCATGTGTCAAAATCTATTCTCTACCCACGTCTGGACACCACACTGACACAACAACCACATTATACAGACAGGTCAGATCTCTCTGACCAAACAGCACAGTTACCATGGTGGGTTTACATCCGATAGATCCTCCCAGACTATAGATTCTGAAAAATAATTATTAGTTTTCTACCCTAAAAGAGGATAGGTAATATGTTTCCTTATTCTCAACTCTTGATCTGTCTTGCATAATCCTTGCTGGTGTTTAGGTACATTGTTAGTCCCTAGACCCTGACTTGGGCGGGGGGTCTAGAGCAAAATCCCTACTTGTTTGTAAGGCTAGATTATGATATGGCAGTATCAAATCACTCGAACATGAAACAATATTCAAAATATATAAAGAAATAATTTCAATCTTACCAGATTATGAATAATTAACACAGAAGTGCTAGCAAAACTCAGCTGAGCTGCTGGCTATAGGATGGCGTCCCTAAATT
The DNA here is from genome assembly GCA_024509875.1 of Oreohelix idahoensis. Taxonomy (NCBI): domain Eukaryota; kingdom Metazoa; phylum Mollusca; class Gastropoda; order Stylommatophora; family Oreohelicidae; genus Oreohelix; species Oreohelix idahoensis. The sequence continues at coordinate 210,446 of JAMPIV010012050.1, forward strand.
TAACTCACTGTCTTTCATATGGGAAAACACCACACTTTAAAATCTGTGTCTAACACTGAACAATTATTGAAGAATGACCCCAAATGCGCTCTGAGCGCTAATGATATGATTGTCTGTGGCCAATCACTGCCGAGGTTTATTTTTAATTTCAAATTTCCTCACTAAAGTCATTTCAGTCAAGCTTCAGTCACGTATGGATGGTTATCTGTTAGTCTGTCCGTCTCTACTTGTGTTTCTACAAAATTGTGCTCGATTTTTGACCCAACCGTTCTCTCCCCTTCAAATTTTTGTTGTAAAAAGTTATATTTAGACACAGCTACCACCAATGTCCCTTCACTTCTATGCCAAGTAAATTTGAACACCTGCGTCCCCAAGGTCGTGTTTTTGTGTGCAAATAACGATATGTTAGATTCAATGCAGTCTGTGGCTGATGTAAACTACACTGTCTTTTGTCATTATTTTCAATATTATCTATCCGTCTGTAAAATTAAGACCATATTAGTTCACTGCTCAGAATAGGCCATCTGGCCAGCTAATTTTTATATTCCTAACATTAATATTAAGAAAAATTTACTTTTTAATTTTTGTAATTTTTTTTTCAGACATCTGCGTTCTTCCGCTCAAATTCAAATCAAGCGCTTGGTATCGCAAAACGTCCAATTCCGTACCTCGTGTCAATTTGGGGGACTTGAATTTTTTTACTTTCATCCATTTCCCCCCCCCCCCCTCCCCCCCAATTGCGTCTCTTTAGCCTTGCTACGCAATCTTTCCAGTCATATTTTTTTTCCTTTTTGATCCTCCGTTCCCCTCCGGTCTAGCAAGTCAAATTTATGGAGGGTGATGACCCGCGGTCTAGGCGATCATGTACATCAGCAGCCTACGCATTATGTTTTTTATCCTTAAATGTTATCCTTGGAGGAATTTTACCGTTGTATCTCTGTCAATTTCACTACACATCTCCCCACCTGAAAACATGCCTATGGCAAGTTCCAAAACCAGCGATACACATAGGTAAAATTACTCCTCACGTCTGCCATTACTCTAATTTTGATCACAGGGGTGCCGACTGAGGAAATCTGCACCGACATTCAATTTGCCTGGGATATATTGGATACTAAACTGATAAGGTTGAAGCAATAAAGACCACCTCAGCAATCTTGCGTTTTCATGCTTAGCCTGAGACAAGAACACGAGAGGCTGATGATCCGTCTCCACCACAAATGTCCTACCATACAGATAGATTTGAAACTTCTTTATTGCCCAGATTAATGCTAAACATTCTTTTTCGCTTGTGGAGTATCCTTGTTCCGCCTTATTCAATTTGCGGCTTGCATAAGCGACTGGTTTCAGTTCCCCATCAGGTGAAGATGATCTTTGCAACAAAGCCCCTCCTAGTCCCACATTACTTGCATCGGTTCTTAAGACAAAGTCCTGTGTCAAATCAGGCAGTTTGAGAATAGGCTTGCTAGTGAGTTTTTCCTTTAACTCTTGGAACGCTAATTCACATTGTGCAGTCCAAATAATTTTATCTGGAAGTCCCTTGCGAGTCAGATCAGTCAGAGGAGCACAAATGGCGTTAAAATTTTTGATGTATTTCTGATAAAATCCGCATAACGACACGAATGATCGCACGTCCTTTTTGGTTTGCGGCCTAGGTGCTCTCTGCAGTTTTTCCAAGTTCTTAGGATCAGGGGTCATATTACCCTGATATACAGTGTGCCCCAAGAATTCCAACTCTTTGCATCCAATACAACATTTTGTTGGCCTAGCAGTTAAGTTCGCCTCCCGAAGTCTATCAAACAACATCTCCAGAGCTTCAATGTGTTCTTCAAATGTCTCTGTGGCGACGAGAATATCATCCATGAAATTTGTGATACATGGGTTATTCAGGGGGTCCAACAATTTTCGCATCATCCTTGAAAACACACTCGGAGCATTTTTCAGTCCGAATGGTAGCATATTGAATTCATAATGTCCATCCGAAGTGCTAAAAGCCAAATAAGGTCTCACTTCAGGCTTCACTGGGATCTGGTAATAGCCTTTACTAAGATCCACTTTTGAAAAGTATTTTGCCTTGTTCAGTCTGGCAAATAGCTGTTTTGTGTCTGGTAATGGATCCACTTGTCCTTCTGTGACAGCATTCAGTTTCCTGTAATCTATGCACAGTCTGTGTTCCCCAGACGGTTTCCTCAACAAAACGACACTAGAACTAAAAGATGATTCACTGTGCGAAATAATCCCCTCCTTCAATAAATAATCTATTTCTTCCTTTAATGCCTTCTCCTTCGCGAACGGAATAGAATAGGCTCTCATACAGATTGGGTTTGAGTCTACCAGTTTCATGTCATACTGTAGCAAATTTGTATGGCCTGGTTTATCTGTTAATACATCTGTATGTTCCTCCAGAACTTGTTGAACTCTCTCCCTCTGGTTTTTTTAGTCAGGTGCTTACTGACTTTTACCTGTGCTGCTGTTTCACAAGGATGTAATGGGTATTCATGTGAGGTGAGTGGTTCTTTTTGCATCTGGGTTGCAATAGCCAAGGTCAATAAGGGGGTGCTTTCCTGGAGTGGTCTGTCCAGATACTTCTTTAACAGGTTTACATGATAAACTTTTTCCTTCCCCTTTTTGTCAATTTTATAGTTTGTTCTAGACACCTTCTCTAGAACCGTATATGGACCTTGCCAACCAATTTGTAATTTATTCTGGCTTCCCGGTAGTAGAAGCAGCACCTTCTCTCCGACTGCCAGTTCCCTGTCCTTTGCCTTCCTATTAAAATATGCTGCATGTTTCTTCCTGGCTTGTTTCAAATTATCATTTGCCAGTTTCCATCCAGCTTTCAAACGAGTGGTCAGTTCGTTCACATATTGATACGATGAGGTAACAGTCTCTTCCGCCTTCTCATCTGTCCAGGTCCTTAATAGGGCCTCTAATGGACCTTTTATTGGCCTCCCAAATAGCAGAGTTGCGGGAGCCATCCCGGTTGAACTATGTGGTACCTCCCGGTACGCAAACAATGCGGCGGGCAGGAATTGATCCCACAGATCCGGTTTTTCGTGTGCCAGCTTTCTCAGGATAGAAATGAGAGTCCCATTGAACCTCTCTACCTGGCCGTTCCCTTGTGGATGGTACGGACTACAATGAAAGTGCCTGGCTTGAAATAGCTTAAAAACTTCTTCCGTTAGTTTCCCCTTGAACTGAGAACCATTATCCGTCAAGATTTGATGCGGGAATCCTAATCGGGTAAATATTGTAAGTAGTGCCTCTGCTACATGTTTTGAATCAATTGATGGCAGGGCTACCGCCTCTCCCCACATAGAACAAGTGTCCACCAGAGTAAGGATGTAACTGTTCCTCCTCTTGGTCCGAGTGAGAGGTCCTACAATATCCACTGCAACCCTCTCAAAAGGTGTTCCCACTATGGGCATTTCCCCTAGAGTTGCAGGGGCAGTCCAGTGCTTTGGAGCTACCCTTTGACATTCTGGGCAGGATTTGACATATCTTTTTATATCCTCCGTTATCCCTGGCCAGAAGTAATGACAAGCTATACGCTGTCCTGTGGCGCTGATCCCCATGTGACCACTGAAGGGGATTGCATGTCCGAGTTCCATCACTTTCTCTCTATATGCAATGGGAAGAACCAGCTGGTTGTGACCATTTGTTCCAGTTCCGGCCTTCCTGTATAAGAGTTTGTTCTTCATGAAATATTCCCCCTTGCTCGGAGGTGTGTGGCATTTGGGCAATTTTTTAAAACAGGGCTTGAGTGTCCTATCCTCAGCCTGCGCCTTCCTCATCTCCTCTGGATGAGCGTTTATAGGTCACCTTCTTCCTCCTTCTTCTGTGACCTGGTCTGCACTGTCGCCATGATCACAGGTTTCTCGGGATTCCCCAAGAAGACGTATCTACACCCCAATATCAGAGGGTAGATTGGTTCATCTATCACTGCTGCTCTGATTTCTCCTTCCACATAGCGAGTTTTCACCGTTATCCTTGCGATGGGAAGTGTCATGAGTGGTATGTCCTTAGTCGCCCCTTGTATTTCCACTGTTTCTGTGGTATACTGACTTGGGTCCACTAGGCTAGACTTCACAACTGAATCATAATCCAAACCTGTATCATAAAGGCACCTTATGGTGACCCCATTAAAAATAACATCCTCACAAACTGGGGGGTGATAAGGTTCCTGTTGTCCCTTAGGATTAACCTTTAATCTTTGCGTCCCCGACTTCATTGCAGCAATGTTTGAAGGTTTCCTTCTACAAAATTCGGTGTTATGGTTATCCTTCTTGCACCATTTACACCATCTTTTTCCTTGTTTCAACGGTTTTCTTTCATTGAACTTTTGGTCATTGAACTGTGAGTTTCTGTCGCGATAGTCATTTCTTGGCCGCTCAAAGTTTGTCCTACCTTTATTTCCCTGCTCTCTATTATCAAATTTATTAAATTGCTGTGGAGCTTTAAAATTGTCTATGTGCTTCTTTTTAGCACCACTTACCTCTGCCTGAGCTGCCTGATACCTCTCAGCAACATTTAAAATTTCCCCCAACTTCTCTGCACCTTGTTCCATGAGAAATTTTCTCATGTCTGGAGCCATGGACTCTCTCAATTGCTCAATCATGATCATTTCTTTAAGATCTTGGGTCTTCCCCAGAGCCGTCCATTTCTCCAAATAGGTTTCTAGTCTGGCAGAGAATTGGTGGTATGTCTCCCCAGACAACAGTTTGGCATTTCTAAATTTCTTACGATAAAATTCACCATTCTTCTCGTACCTTAATAACAAAGCCTGCTTTAACATGTCATAATTGTCTTGGTCTTCCCTGTTCATTTTTGGCAAATAGTCGTTACTTCATAAGAAGTTTTTTTAAACCCCTCAATCCCTGTGATTTAGCTTTAATTTTCCTAAAAACTCACCTCTCTCTCTCTAACCCATATGTAGTAGCTAATAACTCAAAACGTCCTAGGTACCCCTCTATGTCATCGTCTTTTTCAACAAAATGGTCTAAATGAAACCCCATAGCTGAGTTTGAGGCTCCCAGACTGGGCGTAGCATCTGAGGCAAAAGGGCTGGCACCATTTTCAGGATCCGGGCCTTGTAATTCCAGCTCCCTTAGTCGTAATTCGTGCTCCCTTTGCAACCTTCTATCTTCTGCCTCCCTTTTAAAGTCAAAAAACCTCATCTGCCTCCCTTTGGCCTTTTTTATTTCCTCCCTTTCGGCCAAATTTTTTTATCTTTCTGCCTCCCTTTGCTGTCGTTTTTCTTCTGCCTCCCTTTCTGTGTTTTTTCTTCTGCCTCATTTCTGCAGCCTCTTAATTTCTCTATCAGCCTCAATTTGTAACCATCTCTTCAGCTACCTTTCTACCTTTATTCCCTTTCAATATATTTATCACATTCAGTCGTTACGTATTGAATTTAAAATTTGACCATCCATCCCCATTCCTTCGCAGTGCACTCTGATCTAAACTTTGCTATCAGCCAATCTTTTCTGTCTGACAGCCAATAACTCTACAATTTCTCAAAAGGATCATCTCTTGTAAATCCTTCCCCAAGCCGTCATTTCTCATCAATATGTTGGCACTTAATCCCCTATGTCTCCCAGACACCAGTTTGGCATTAATTATTTCTCTGTGAAGATTCAAATTCACCATTTTCTGCACCTTAATACCTTTTAAAGCCTTTTAAAGGAAATTTTACAATTTATTTCCCTACTTTTATACTTCCATACCAAGCACCCCTCAATCCCTGTTAGCTTTAACTCCACCTCTCAAGACCCCTAATATAATATGTAGTAGCTTTTAAGCTCAAAAACAGGCTACCCTCTATGTCATCGTTCTTTCTCAAACAAAATGGTCTCTCCTTGTGACGCCCAAAACCCCATAGCTGAGTTTGAGGCTCCCAGACTGGGCGTAGCATCTGAGGCAAAAGGGCTGGCACCATTTTCAGGAGCCTGGCCTTGTAATTCCAGCTCCCTTAGTCGAAATTCGTGCTCCCTTTGCAACCTTCTATCTTCTGCCTCCCTTTCGGCCTTTTTATCTTCTGCCTCCCTTTGCTGTCGTTTTTCTTCTGCCTCAATCTGCAGCCTCTTAATTTCTCTATCAGCCTCAATTTGTAACCTCTTCTCTTCAGCTACCTTTCTATCTTCCCTTTCAATATATTTATCACATTCAGTCGTTACGTATTGAATTAAAATTTGACCATCCATCCCCATCTCCTTCGCAGTGAGCACAGCAGCTGATCTAAACTTTGCTAGCTCAGCCATACTTTTTAGACAATATAATAATATATAAGCTAAATCTCTAACCAGTAAATACACTAAGTACTTCTAATTACTATAGTCTAACTAATTCTAACTAACCAGTTAACTAATTAATTATTACTGGCTGTGAAGATTCACCAACTTTTATCTGCAGGGACACTTTTAATTTTAAAGGAAATTTTACAATTTATTTCCCTACTTTTATTTCTCCCACCAGGAGATCTTAATATTACTGTTGGGCTAATTATCCCTGGACAAGACCCCAATATATGTAGTGGTATTGATGGTATTGTATGATGATGATGGTACTACATGTAAATTGTATGAGGCCAGCTGTGAAGGCTCCTGAGATAAAATGTAATTGAGAATTGTCAGAAGGCCTTTCTTGCTACCACTACGACCTCACACTTAACTTTTTTTTTAATGAATGTAGCTGCGTAAAGTGTCTAGGGTTATGATGTGTACTGTGGTGTGATAGTTATAAATATACCCATAGATATTTAACAAGACTAATAAGATTAACAAGTGTTACAATACACTGAACTAACTCACGTGTGTAAAGTTTTTGATATAATTATATTACATTTATTTGTTCTGGATCAAGTTTTATTTTGACCAGAACTTGTTTTAAAAGAAGGATTTAAAATTTATAAAAATTATGCATGGAATGTTACATAATAAATGCAAAAGTGAACATATTTAAGTACTAGAATAGTTAGTTTTATTAAAATGTTCTGGTAGTCAGCTACTAGGGAGGATATTTATTGTCTGTGCTGTTGGGGTGGTCTCATCACACCTGTCTATATTGACTACACAGTGTCCAGAAAATGGTGGGAATTTTTATGGGGTATCTGCAACTAAATGGGGTTGGTGAATATCCAGCAGACCAGAGGCTCACTCATCTGGTATTTGTAGCTCTGGTGCTGAAATCAGGCGGTCCCACCTCTCCGTGCTGGCGGGCAATAATGGTGGTCTCTGTCACAAGGACTGCACAGATACACTTGTGTAAATCACCACCCGAATAGATACTTCTTCGTGGACGACAGAAACTCGCAGCTCTGCAATCAAAGTATGGGCCATGTGTCAAAATCTATTCTCTACCCACGTCTGGACACCACACTGACACAACAACCACATTATACAGACAGGTCAGATCTCTCTGACCAAACAGCACAGTTACCATGGTGGGTTTACATCCGATAGATCCTCCCAGACTATAGATTCTGAAAAATAATTATTAGTTTTCTACCCTAAAAGAGGATAGGTAATATGTTTCCTTATTCTCAACTCTTGATCGGTCTTGCATAATCCTTGCTGGTGTTTAGGTACATTGTTAGTCCCTAGACCCTGACTTGGGCGGGGGGTCTAGAGCAAAATCCCTACTTGTTTGTAAGGCTAGATTATGATATGGCAGTATCAAATCACTCGAACATGAAACAATATTCAAAATATATAAAGAAATAATTTCAATCTTACCAGATTATGAATAATTAACACAGAAGTGCTAGCAAAACTCAGCTGAGCTGCTGGCTATAGGATGGCGTCCCTAAATTTAACTCACTGTCTTTCATATGGGAAAACACCACACTTTAAAATCTGTGTCTAACACTGAACAATTATTGAAGAATGACCCCAAATGCGCTCTGAGCGCTAATGATATGATTGTCTGTGGCCAATCACTGCCGAGGTTTATTTTTAATTTCAAATTTCCTCACTAAAGTCATTTCAGTCAAGCTTCAGTCACGTATGGATGGTTATCTGTTAGTCTGTCCGTCTCTACTTGTGTTTCTACAAAATTGTGCTCGATTTTTTGACCCAACCGTTCTCTCCCCTTCAAATTTTTGTTGTAAAAAGTTATATTTAGACACAGCTACCACCAATGTCCCTTCACTTCTATGCCAAGTAAATTTGAACATCTGTGTCCCCAAGGTCGTGTTTTTGTGTGCAAATAACGATATGTTAGATTCAATGCAGTCTGTGGCTGATGTAAACTACACTGTCTTTTGTCATTATTTTCAATATTATCTATCCGTCTGTAAAATTAGACCATATTCGTTCACTGCTCAGAATAGGCCATCTGGCCAGCTAATTTTTATATTCCTAACATTAATATTAAGAAAAATTTACTTTTTAATTTTTGTAATTTTTTTCAGACATCTGCGTTCTTCCGCTCAAATTCAAATACTTAGGCCACTGTTCCTTTCTTGTTCCAGAGATAGTACTTTCTGCTGGTACCACCAATAACTATGATAAAGAATAGAAAAAAAACAATGTTCTGAGTATTGCGTTTCCCGACACATACTTATGTTTCTACCATCCCATTTAACTCAGAATTATTCTCGATGAGCATTAAACTTAAGCTCTAGAGAGAAACCTTCCTTTACATTTAAATTGAACAGTTATATTTATTGAATTTACATTTAAATCAAAAGGCTAATTATACAGATAGAATATGTTTACATTTACATTTCCACTATTTGAAAAGTGTTCACAATATAAATTGAATATATTTTCATTTATATTTACACTGATTTGAAAAATGTGAAACTTCCATTAATTTTAAAGTGCATATGTTAACATCGATATTTACACTGGTTTCAAACTGTAAGTATTTTTATTAGAATGAACATATGGAACCTGGGACTCTTTATGCGTTTAGTTCTCTTTCAGAAACTAGTAATAAAGCAATCACCAGCCGGTGCAGTGTTGGTTCATGAAATCATCATTCTATACGCTGAGATTTCCAGCCTCAAATGACTGGGACATCCGCTAGCGATTTTCACATAAAAATATTCACATGATTATATATATATATATATATATATATATATATATATATATATATATATACATATATATATATATATATATATATATATATATATATATATATATATATATATATATATATATATATATATATATATATATATATATATGTATATATGTGTATATGTGTATATATGTATATATATATATGTTAGTTCACATGTTAGTAATATAAAATGTAAAATCACAACTTACACCAATCCTGGCTCACAGACTTTTTGCTCAGATGAATAAAAGAGACTTGAATCGGCCTCTTACACGCGTCTAGGGGGTCGTTTCTGTAATAAGATAATTCCCTCTATGACTCAGTGTGTTGCAGTTTCCTCAGATATTCCGGTTTTCCTTATTTAAAATGTTAGAGTTTTCCTGGGCTGAATTGTAAGTCTTGATGAATACTCCAATAAAAGGTGTCCGGTCTGATAAATGGAAATTCTGGCTTCTAACTACTGGCAAGTCTGATGTCTTTGGCAGCGTGAATCTCACACTGAACTAGACTTACTGAAGCGTCAGGTTATATTCACTGTCCTACCCCGCTCTGTTTGTTATGGAGTTCAAATGATCAGCCAATCTGATTTGAAAATTTTTCATGACTCATCTAGTGCAAAATTTCAAACATTACTTTTCTGAAAATGGGCTGTAAACATTCAATTGCCCTGTGTACGAACTCACAAACACGTCTTGAAACTCATACGACAACGCGTGTCAGATGTAACACTTATTACTTTCTTACAAAGTAATGTCATGGACAGGACATGATTATATCATACGTGTCTGTCCCAAAAGTGTCGCACATACGGGTAATCTTGTATTACCCGGCCCAGCTTGAGGAAACATAATCCTGCGAAACTCAGCAAACCCACATTGGTCTTCACCTGCTGTAATCTCATCAAATCTGTGCCGCATCAAGCAAAATGTGATTATTATCACCTACAAGGAGTGTCAAAATGATTTGAAAATATCAAATATCTGCTACTTAGCAGAGAAAGAAAGAAAGAAAGTGCGGCAATTGAAAGCTCGCAATAAAATCCGTAACACAAATGTACCGATTACTGCCGTAGTGAAACAGAGGTTAGGAAGAAGAAATGGTCCCCCCAATCCATTCTGTGACAGTGATTCCAGGACAAGGACTGCCTTGTAATGTTATCAACAAATAGGGTGTTCTATCCAAAGCTAATGTCGACACCTCTTATCGTGTTTCACTAGTATTTGTCCGGTTCTTGTCATCTGTTCCAAATTGCTAATCCTGTCATACCATTTAGATCCGTCTATTTGCGTTAATAACCATTTATTTGTCTGTATCTTTCTAGCCTTTTTTTTTTTTTTTTGTTCTCCATGTTTCGGAAGATACATTACGGCAGCCTTATCATTTGAGTTGGAAATTCTTATTTTTATTTTGGACTTCATTTCTTTAGATTCCGCTGGTTTTCTCAGTACATTCAGACTCACTGGTGTTTGAAAATTATGTATACATACTTTGAATGCACGCAACTCACATGTAACTTAACATACAATTTTGCTATTTTGCAAGAATAAAGCAGAATAATGCTAGATACAATTAAATTATGCGATTAAATTATTACTCGGGAATTTTTTTTTATATATTTTTTTTTTTTTTATAGTAGGTTGTGCTCATCTCAAAACTCGCCGTGAGGGACCTCAGAATTAAAACTGTATGTTTCACTGTTTATTTAGTAACAATACATAATGGCAGTCAGTTGTTTACCGATGTGAACAATGCACTGTTGCTGGTCGTAGATACTTTAAACATTTGTGACTTTAAATGTGAACGTGCCATAATTTTATCTCAAATGATAATTGGATATCGGCATTGACAATATGAAGACATAATTTTGAATCAATCTGTATATTTGTTAATAATTCACTTATGTTTCTGCTTACCGAGATTAAACTTCCACTCATTTGCGACAAATGATCATTACAATCGTTCCTAAAGTTTGTGTGCCACTATCCAGCATCCAATCAGTGGAACGTCAATGGAAGTGCAGATCACAAATAAAATGTCCATGAAGTTTTTTGGATGGACACAAATAAATTACTTCTTAGTTCCAGAGAGTAATGCGCTCTTGAAATTCTATTGGGTATTAGTACAAGGCAAGGGTCGGCAACCAGTCGATCCCGATCTACCGTAGATCCCAGTGGATGATTTTGTAGATCTTTAAGTGGGGGGAGGGGGGGGGGGGGGGGAAAGATTTTTTTTTTTAAATTAAGAAATTTCAAAATAAACTTCTCCCGCCGCCATTTGGAATCGCAGTGTCCCCGAGATCAAAGCTACTTTTTTCCGTATTTCCAATGAAAACTCGAAAATATATTCGTGAAATGCATGAGATAGGAATGCGTCATTTTCTTTGAACGGTTCATCATATCCCCCTAATGCCTGCATAAAATCACACTCGCACAAATATATATATATATATAATAGATCTTTAGATAGCTCAGATTTACTAAAATAGGTCTCAAAAGCTCCTGGGTTGCCGACCCCTGGTATAAGGAGTGATGAATAGGGATTATAACGTTAAGGAGAGTGACTGTATATACATATATGCATCTTGGTTTCATAACAGGTAGTAGATGACGTTTCAGCAAGTATGAATTAAATTGCGAACCATTAGAATGTGTACCAACAAGAAAAATCGAAAGCCAAAGAAGGATTTTAAAACAGCAACAACAACACGTGAAAACACCAACAACGAAATGATACTAAACAGATAATACAGAAGTAGTGGAAGAGTTGAAAACACATGGAGATGAACGCGGGAGACAGACATGAATGTGACTTTTGTTTTAATGACTCGAAAAGACCTGGAAAAGATGGCACAGCACGGTTTCGGGTGAATTTGTTGCGATCCTCTGCTCCCCAGGCAGCTCAAGGTTGATAAATGAATGAATGAAATAGCTAATACAAAATGGCCCATTTTTCACTATCTAAACCAGTGGATCTCAACGTAGGCCATATGGCCCCGACGGAGCCATGCCATAATAAGCTTCTGAGAGGCCACCCAAACTGAACTTAAATAAAGTACCGATTGTTAGAATCTTTTTTGCAGAACTTATTCTGCTGCTATACATTGTATGTCTTTAAGAATTGTCTTTGCTACTTAGAAGTAAGTACCAGTTATTAGAATAATTTATGTTTGCAAGACTTTATGCTGTTGCTAGACATTTTGTGTCCTTAAGACTTTTGTTTGCTATTACACAATTATGCCTGCATAGAATTAATCGTTTTTGTTAACTACTACAAATACTTCGTCTTTATATGATACAGTTCAAAGTAATAAACAGTGCACATGGTAAAGTACTTTTTTTGCAGCTAACTGCGACTATAAGTGTGGGGGGTCAAGAGGTAAATGAGGCTCAGAAGGTGGCCATGGGCAAAAAAAAAAAAAAGAAGGTTGAAACCTCCTCCTCCCCCCTCCCCATTAAACTATTAAAGAAAGCTGCTCATTGTCTATTCCTTCTTCGATTTCTCATTTTTTTTATTGTTATTTGCAGGCGATATGTTTTCGCTCCAGTATGTAGAGGAGTGGCCGCCAAACGTGATTTTATACCAGCCATAAATACTGATGACGTCATATCACCATCTGAAAATTTCGACGAAATAGTTCTTAGGAGCTATCTTTCTTCAGTCAGGTTAGTAATAAGTATGTCAAAGAAGGTGTGACAATCGTGTAAGTCATGGTGGGATAATTTTGTGATTCATGGTGAAAGATTATGTATACCATCACCTTAAAACTATTTTTTGTTAAAACGATTGTTTAAAAAGCCTCGATCTGCTGCGTCCACATTTTTCCTTATAAAGGTAAAACCCATACCACACTATTCTTTCATTCTCTTATACATGATGTATTCTCTTATACATGATGTATTCTCTTATACATGATGTATTCTCTTATACATGATGTATTCTCTTATACATGATGTATTCTCTTATACATGATGTATTCTCTTATACATGATGTATTCTCTTATACATGATGTATTCTCTTATACATGATGTATTCTCTTATACATGATGTATTCTCTTATACATGATGTATTCTCTTATACATGATGTATTCTCTTATACATGATGTATTCTCTTATACATGATGTATTCTTGGCCTTTGTTTTAGGAAATAACTCTTCATGTTATACTATCCCCAGACCTACGGGTCTTTTATATTTGGACATGCGCTCTAATATAACCGACTAGGTTGAACGGGACGCGCCTCGCCAAAACGAGGCAACAGTTTTACATAAAAAATATAAAAAATTCTTGTCAATTTAAAAAAAAAAATTAAATTACTTCAAAACTACGTCACTCATTCATTAATTTTTCTTTTCACTCATTATGGAGCGTGGAGCCACCACTGAAGGTGTTACCATAGCAGCCAGTATGCACCAATCATTCTGAAGCTCTTGCAACGTATTTTGCTTGATGAGGTTGCCAGCCCTACGCATAATCTTATATTAGTGACCTTGTACTTGACCTTGACCTTAGTGACCCAGCAGCCTGAGGGATAATTGGTCCAAGTCTTTCTTCATCGTATCAAAGAACCCCAGAAGCTACACTGTAACGGGTTGTTTCCCCTGATCTGCAGTGATGGTCGAACAATGGAAAAAATTTAGAGTATAAACTAAAGATATCCTATTGGCAGAGTTGTAAATAGAAGTATTGAGCTTCTGTTTTAGGGAGTCTTCATAGGATATTTCAGAAATCAAGCGCAACGTTGAATCTGTCAAGGTTATTGTGAACTTTGCATCTGCCCGCCCCTAATATGAAGAGAAAGATATATTAGCTCGTTCTGACCCCCAATTGAATTATTCAGTAAAATATTCCTTAAGTAGCTCTGTTCTATTTATATTTAATATAATTGATTAATACGTGTGCACTTCTCTCTGTAATAATTAAATCAACTATTAATTTGTAAATACATAAAACAAATTTAATAATCAATGATGGTTTAACATGACTAAATACGTAAGTGATGTGAGTGAATTTACATATAGAGTTTTTTCTCATCGACATTAGTTCAGGTGGTGGTTTATTTGGGTGGAGTTATTTGCTTTGGCCAGATTAAAATGACTTACCTGGCCAGGTGTTTACTGGTTTGCTGACTACTTCGCCAATTTCAATTATCGACTTATGTGGTGATGGCACATCCCAGGCGTAGTTGCAGGGGTAACCTTTCCTTCGTCAAGGCAAGGATCTTCACAACCTGTCAAAGGCAAGCATCCAGTATAGACCACAAGCTTTTGATCCACAGACTAGTATAAAGCTGATTTCACACACTGGAATCACGAACTGGTATCACCAACCCGTACCACGAACTTTAGAAGAAAACAAATGTCTCTGCTATGTATTGGGTTCCTGAAACTTAGTCAGGGGCCTTTCCACCGTCCCTTTTTTCTCAGTAATTTACCCTCCCTGAGCATAAACCATAAACCCAGTGGATTGAATGGAAAACCGTCGTTGTTCTCAGTTAATTTGATAAACAACTGTGACTGGACAGCGGAAACGACTTTTGCCAGGTTTACACATGTTTAAATATACATATAAATTTTTTAAATGTTAATATAATAAACATGTACATCCTGATGTCGTCATAATCCACTCCCTGCTCCACTTGGAGCCTGGGGCTACCTCTGCTTTTGGTTCTCTGTGAACAGCTGGCATGAAGCAGTCACCAGCGCTTGCTGTGGTGGTTCATTACTCTATCATTTTCATAGGCTGAGGTTGCCAGCCTCGTATGAATTTGTACAAGCACTAGCTAACGGCTTTAAAAATGTCAAATGCAAAATATAAAATGATAAACTTGTTTAAGTTACACCTTACCCCGTATAATCTGGTTATTTACAGATGTCTGGCACAGCAAGAGTTCCGAATAACGTCGGGCCCCATTGTATGATGCCATCTTACAGGTAGTTGAGTATTACTTTAATGATAATCCCACTATTATCCTGTTTATAGGTTCTGAGGATTTTAGTTTCCAGTATTATAAAGTCCTGGTTAATTTCAGTAGATCCTCAATAATTGGTCCAGTCCTCGTTACTGAAATCCTATATTTCTTCGGTCAAGGCTAGTCTAGTCCGAAGGGGTCGTCTTGACTCATTGAAACATAGTGCTGGAGTCAGAAAATGTGCTACATTATATGGGCCTTTTCGCCCACGCTCTGTAAGCTTTCTACGCGGTGATAATCACTAATCAAACGTAGTCTATTTTAATATATCTTGGCTAGACCAAGCAAATCTAACCGTTTGACTTTAGTATATATCTTCTCCCCCCTTCTTTCATGAAATTTTCGTGACGCAGGTAATTACAACTCCTCCCATATAAGGTACTGACATTTCCACTTTTAGATGACTCATGTCTGTACTTCATAAGAAACCTTCTGTTTAATTTGTTATTATAGCTGTTGACAAACACGAGTGTCCATCCTCCGGTAGGTTATGTAACTTTTCGGCCGGCAAATTCTTGTTTATCTGGGGATTTTCAATACAAGAAGTATTGGCACTCAGATTATCATGAGCGAGATACGCCTGCTTTGTTTACGTTATCTCTACCCAAGATAGATCATGCGAAATAACAACATGAAACCTGAGTAATGCCTTCAAATAGTGAGAGAAAATACGGGCTAGGAAGACATTTAAAAAAGGCACAATATGGAGAAAAAGACAGGTAGAACACAATAAAATGAATAGCACTGCCATTTGGTGACAGCCTATGACGTGTTAGATATAATCCATTTCAAGCACGTCGTTGAAGACAACCTTGTTCATTCATCAACCCTCATCTGTTCCTCAAGGAGCATAGGGCTATAACAAACGTTTGCCAAGTCTGCCTGTCTCGTGCCATCAGTTCATGGTCTTGCCATGACTTCTTCATTCCATTCACATCTGTCTCCAGTTCTGTTCTAGAGACTATCATAGACACGTGCAATAAATTATAAATAGTGACACGCTTGGAAGGAAGCGTAATCATCTTCGATGCCACTTCATGAGTGCGACCAGGTTATCTGGTACCATTCGTTCTGCTTAAAATGTATACGGAAATTACAACGTCAAGAACAAAGTAAATCCGACACCAAGAAGAATTACTATTACAAGACAACAAGAGCCATTGCCTGCAGACGTTAACAAAATGTTAAGTCATACAAATGCACTCATCACTGTTTGCTAGAGATGCACTATAACGATCCGTATTGAAAGCCAATAACCCTAAACTCACTGACTTTTCATGCCAATAATACCGTACTCAAACGAGTTATAGAAGTCAAATATGAACCACCAGTTTACGTTGACTAGTAGAATCGGCAAATTCTTAACAACGACATATCGTGGAAAATATGGTCAAAGTTCATTTCTGCCCACCAAAAGATATTGAGTATTACTTGTAAATGTTCAAACTGAGTCATCAGACATTAAAGGGTGAAGGTAGTCCCAAAGGGTGAAGGTAGTCCCAAAGGGTGAAGGTAGTCCCAAAGGGTGAAGGTAGCCCCAAAGCAGTTACTACCGTAGGGACGTGAAGTATTTGAGACTTCACCTAAATTAGATTTCAGCTTTGTGGGGTGAGGGATGACAATGACCCTTCCTCGCTACCTTGTGTCTGCCATTACTCTCTAATCCATAGTTGTATAGTTACATTGTGAGAAACACAATCCTGCATTTGCAGAGACCAGTTCTAAACCTTAATAAGTACACGTATATTATAGGATGTCTTTTATATTTGGACATGCTGTCTAATATAGCTGATGAACCTTGAGTCTAGGTTCAACGGAGCGTGTCTCGTTTAATCGAGGCAACTCCCAATCATTCAACAAGATCCTGGAAACTCATGGTGAATTATTCCTTTTATCGCTATCTTTGCCTTCCCTGACTCAGTAGTAGAGTCAGGCACGTATTTTTGCAGCTATATAGACCTGAGCGTGACAAGACTTGGTCTCAAACCTGGCCTCTTTGCTACGAGAAGCCAGCAACGTAACCACTCTGCCACTGGGACGCCCCAGCGGATAACGCTTGCAAGTATCACTAACAATTATGAAGAAGTGAAATCTACAGGGCGAAAAAAAGCATGCGCTAATTTAAGGGATCCTCGTAAATCATCAATGAAATCTGATTGATCGACACTTCGTGCAAACCTAAATTATTTTATCTTACAACTTTATACCCAGTTTAGCTTCTCCACAAGTAGATAATAAAGAAAAACACACAAAAAAACACACGAGAATTTGTCAGCGCGTGAGTGAGTAAAGGGTGGTAGGAAAATGGGAAAGCCCAAATATGAAAGGGGAAAAAAAAAGGAAGATAGATTTGAAAAGTGAGTGGTAAATAATTACATGGAATGGTGCATATCTTTAAACATAACATACAACAGGATGACATGAATATTTTAAAAAATACGAAATGGCCGAACAGTTAAATTACAATATTTGAATTTAGAAATGGCGCTTCTGCTATACAGATCTCAGTTACCCCTTATGACTCAGTGAGACACAGAAGGAACAAACTATCAATTACGAATGTTTTCCGTTGCTCTTTTTCTGATGCAAATATTTTAAAACCGGAGCAAAAGTTTTGTTTTGTTTGTTTTGTTTTATGATAGGCGCTACCCTATTTAAAATTATGTTCAACCATGTTTTACCAGGAAAATAACGAAATAATTTCTTTTAAATCAATGTTATGTTATCATCAATCATCATGTTTCACGATAGGCGTGGTCACTGTTGATGTTGATAATTGTGTGTTTTGATGACATCGGCATATGAAGGCAGTGGCGGTTTTATGCATAGACAACCTCGGCTTTTACCAAGGTCCTCGCGTTTTAGGAGCCTCATGCACACTCGCACACACACACTCTCACACACACACACACACACACACACACATATATATATATATATATATATATATATATATATATATATATATATATATATATATATATATATATATATATATATATATATATATATATATATATATGCTTGTTGATACAACAGGAATTGATTTAAAAACCTTGCAAGTTCACGCATGCCTGGGGCCTTGCACACTTGCATAGGGCCTCGCACAACCGAGAACCGACACTGCTTGAAGGAGAATGATGGCGGAATGACTAATATTTTGGTATAAATAATACTATTTAAAATAAAGAAGATGCTAGCAGTGGGACCAAGGAGGCAAATCAATAGACAATGACTGAGTAACACTTGTATTGCTTTTGTAGTTGATATAAAGAGATCGTATCAAATTGCCAATAGCCAGGAAAAGACAGCGACTGATAATGTTGACCAGAAATTCAACACCAATTCAACAATATATAACGAAAGCAACAAATCATGCTTGGGATTCCGGGAAAGGAAAAGACAAGATTGGATAACACCAGAAATATTATACACCATTGCGATGATAAAAGAGATGAAAAGAGTGAAAATAGAAACAAAATCCCGCGGGTTAAAAGAAATACATAGCGAACAGTACAGTCAGCTGGACAAGGAAGTACAGTGTCAAACCCGAGCCAACAAAAGGAAATTCCTTGACGATCTTGCAAGACAGGCAGAAGGGGCAGCACTGAGAAATGAACAAAGCACAGTATCATCATCAAATACCATAATTCCCGCCGTAAGTACGTGGTCGGTCGGTCGGTCAGTCACATTTTGCACACCGTCATTTGCGCACTTTTTTCTGTTTTCGAGGGAGTGCATTAACTTTCAACCACAGCTAAGGGGTGCAACTGTGGTTGAAAGTTAGACAATAATTGTACGAGGTAGCTTCAAAAAGTTCCCGGAATAGTCGACTCATGTTTGAATGAGTGAGTATGTCATGGAGATTATAGTTTTATAAGTTGGTAGTGACCTTGAGGAAACGACATGGCTGATGTAACCTTCACATGTACTCTCGAACAGAAGTTACAGAAGTTTGTTTGTGTGGTGTGCACGTATCATCGTCGGAGTTGAAAATGTGCTTGATTGAACAACGTACAAATGTCAAATTTTGTGTTTTGCTTGAGAAGTCACCCTCAGAGACAGTAACCTTGCTTGATAAAGTAAAGGTGATACCACAATGAAGAAATCGCAAGTTTTTGAGTGGCACAAGCGTTTCCGTAAAGGTCGTGTTAGTGTCAATGATGATCCACTTAGCGGACGACCGCCTACCTCGATAAACAATGAAAATATTGAGCGTGTTCGGAACGTTGTTCGTGTTGACAGTAGACTTAGTGCAGAGAAAATAGCCTCAGAAGTTGGAATATCAGTTGGAAGTTGCCACAGTATTCTCCACAATGAACTGCACATGCACCGTGTTTGTCAACACATGGTTCCAAAAATGTTATCTCCTGAACAGAAAGAAACGAAACTGACACTGTGTGGCGTTGTGGTTTATATTGTTAAATTCCATATTATGCTCGTTTGCTCGATTATGTCTAGGATTAATAATTTTATTGTCCACAAGGTTCATAACAACCACCACAAGAACTCAGTAACAGTATTTCCAACGTTCCAACTCAACGATAACAATATCGACTTGGAAACTCCATCAACATTTATTTCAACATAGACTACACATCTCGACATGGCATTGCAAAGCAGGTTAATTTAATTAAATTCCACATTCCATTTTTCCACATAAGTAATACATGATCCAGTATCATTTGTTTCTTCAATATTTAAACACATCGATTTACAAGACATTTCCCATTGAACATGTTAGCAAGAACTACCAGCTTGGTAGTATACACATATGACCCCACAAGGTAAACATCAACTCTGTTCTGTTTCTATCCCAAACACGTTCACGTCATATAGTGTAAGATAATTCTTTATCGTGCTGCGCTTACCAGCACCATACTCTTGGTCATTTTCTGACATGTGGCGTGCAATAGCCAACGCCACCCCCCCCCCCCCCCCCCCCAATCCCCCGCGAACGAATGAAAACCAAGTTTTCAGACAGGCAATCAGCAGATGAAGCGGAACCAAATAGATAAGATCACCGCTAATCCAACTCATGATTACACACAGACAAATTAAATAATATAGACATAGATTGCAACCATGTTAATAGGAAAATAGTAATGCAAGTTATGAGACATAGATATGGAAAATGAACGATTGAAGAAGAAGAAAATATATATAAATAAATAAATAAATAAATACATGCAAACTGTCTCATAAATGTGATCATCACTGTTGAGAAACGTGGTCAATGTTCGCATAGTGATCTATACTTTATATAGTGACCATTGTGACAAACCACTAAAACGAAAAGATTGTTCCAAGAGAAATATGTAAGGTTCATCCATATCATTACATAACCCTAGATAGGGTGTCCGCCAGGACATTGTCCTTTCCTGCTATCGGGAGAACTTCGAAATCGAAACATTGTATTTGCAAAGACCACCTGGTAAGACGTGCATTGGACGATTTAAACGTCTGTAGATACGTGAGTGATCGGTGGTATTGTAAAGTGAAATGAGTACCTACCAGGAACTTCTGTAACTTATGTAAAGTCCACACCATGGCCAACAACTAACTCTCTCTCTCTCTCTCTCTCTCTCTCTCTCTCTCTCTTGTTATCTCTCTCTCTCTCTCAGCATCAGATAATGTTCTGCTCAAGTAAAACTAGGACGGCACTTGCCATCAAAGTACCAGACATCCATCTATGCCATTTATTGATGCAATCTGTTACAACGAGAAAAGTTCTTCGTAAGTCTGGTAGTCGTAATACAGGACTTTTCTTAAAAGTGTGATTTTATGTTATATAAAGCATGGTCACGTTCAATTCTATCTAGTCGGGCGTACCTTCCTTAGAGCAGATAGGACAGGTCAAAGAAGAAAACGTCGGTATACACCTATGATAGAAGGTAACAAGACCTAACAAGCTTCTTACTCGCTTCTTAGTAGTAGGAATAGACAGATACAACTCTGGAAAAACCACGAGGTGTGAAAGAAATAGTAAAAGTTCCGAAGACTTCACCAATATGAAAGTTGCAACGAAAAGAATGACTAAGAAAGTACCAACTCCCCGAAGAAAAAGTAATAACAATGACTTACCAGAATATATAGCTGAATAAATGAAGTCAGCATCCTGAAGGATGTAACCAGACGCGCAGAATTACGCATAGGAAAAAGATGCGCATAAAGAACATCAGCCGTGTGCAGAAAATATGCACGTGCGCACCAGATTGTGCGATGTGGTAAATTTCGCACCTGCACGGTGCGGGTGTGTGTGATCTTTCACCACGAGAACAATTTCGACAAGAGCAAAGTGGGGTACAAAATTTGTGTCCGACTATAATGGACTTAGGAGAATTGCCCTCAGACACTTCATTACGTGTCGTGTTGGACTGACGGGTATTAGTATCTTCAATATCATGAATTTACAAGAGCATGCAGTCTTTGGGCATGTCGTACCCAATGTAACAATAGGTTCAGCATGACCTACCTCATTAACAGAAGAATTAACATTATTGTTGTCAGTCAAATGTGTGTCACCTTATCATATATTTCTACCCTTTTACGCCACACGTTATAGTGATCAGGTTGATCAAATAACTCTTTATTCTTACTAGACATACAACGATCCGACAAATCAATATCACTGTCCATGGCATGTCGCCTCCATGCATCAGCATAAAAACCATGCTTCCGATATGAAGCATTGGCTGCTACCGAAAGGAGTACAATTTCCGAAAGGTTTACACATCCGTGTTCGTGGTAAAGGATGGATGGATGAAGCACTAACAATTGACTGGTTAAAATGTTGGTGCTCGACTCGTTTCGGTGTCATCGGATGCCTTCTAACCAGAAGGAAATGAAGAAAATCAAATCTGATCTGGTTATAATTCAAGGCGGCATGACCCGTCTGTTGCAGCCTTTACACGTCGCTGTTAATAAGCCGATGAAAGATGCTATCTGTCGTAAATGGAATGCATGGTTAAGCGACGGTAATCACACATATACTACTGGTGGTCATATGCGTCAACCGACTCTCACAGATGTCGCAGAGCGGGTAGTTGCTGCTTGGAAGGAATTAGATAAGACTATAATTTAACAAGGCTTCCTCAAAAGTTGTATTCCGAATAAATTTGACGGCAGCGAAGACGACGTTTTGTGGGAGAAAGAACAGGTGTCATTGGATGAAGATGATGGCGATATTTATTATGATGGCACCAATAATGGAATTGACTCGACAACACTAGATGAGCTTCTTTCTAGTGAGAGTGATGACGAGGGAGAACAAAGTACCTAAAATTTAGGTGTAGCGTACCTATTTCTGTTTGTTATTATACTTTCAGTTTTTTAACAAATGTTTCATAAAATAAAATCTTGAAAAATTATGGTGCGTATTATACACAAATTTCCGTTTTACCAGAAAAGTTTGGGCTAAATCAAGCATGCGTATTATACAAGAGTGCGTATTATACGCGAGATTTTATGGTAAGCAGAATGGCGCTAGCCCCGTGGAATTCCGCCAGGACCCTCCCCACCTCGAAGGGGTTTACCACATGCTATTGGTGGTCACTTTTCCCTTAACTGTGGGATTAAGGCATAGCAGCTAAGGACTAGGAGCAACAGAGAAAGCACATAATGCCGTCACTAGTGCTATTTCTGAAAAAAAAACTCTACGGACATAAAAATAACTTCAAGCTGACCATAATTTCAGAAGAAGAAGAAGCTGATAGAAAAAATATTTAACTAAGAAGAAGAGAAGAAGAATGAAGAGAAGAAGGAAATGAAGAAGAAGAAGAAGAAGATGAAGGTTGAAAAGAAGAAGAGGAAGATGAAGAAGAAGGAAAAGAAGGAAATGAAGAAGAAGAAGAAGGAAGCAGAAGAGAAGAAGAAGAAGAATGAAGAAGAAGACGACGAAGAAGAAGAAGAAGGACAGAAAGCTGACCATTAATTTCTTGAAAATATTTTAGAGAAGAAGAAGAGAAGAAGCAAGGAAGAAGAAGAAGAAGTCTGAGAAGAAGGAAGCAGAGAAGAATAAGAAAGTAGACAGAGGAAGGAAGAAGAAGAAGGAAGAAGGAAGAGGAAGATGAAGAAGGAAGAGGAAGATGAAGAAGGAAGAGGAAGATGAAGAAGGGAGAGGAAGGAAGAAAGAGGACGAAGAAGCAGAAAGAAAGAAGAAGAAGAAGAAGAAGAAGAAGGAAGAAGAAGAAAAATGAAAGAGAAAAAGAAGAAGAAAGAAGAAGAAAGAAGTAAGAAAGAAGAAGAAAGAAGAAGAAGAAGAAAGAAAGAATAAGACAGAAGAAAGAAGAAGAAGAAGAAGAAGAAGAAGAAGAAGAAGAAGAAGAATAAGAAGAAGAAGAAGAAGAAGAAGAAGAAGAAGAAGAAGAAGAAGAAGAAGAAGAAGAAGAAGAAGAAGAAGAAGAAGAAGAAGAAGAAGAAGAAGAAGAAGAAGAAGAAGAAGAAGAAGAAGAAGAAGAATAAAAGAAGAAGAAGAATAGAAGAAGAAGAATAGAAGAAGAAGAAGAAGAAGAAGAAGAAGAAGAAGAAGAAGAAGAAGAAGAAGAAGAAGAAGAAGAAAAAGAAAGGGAAAAAGAAGAAGATAAAAGAATAAAGGAGAAAGAAGAAGAAAGAAGAAGAAAGAAGAAGAAGAAAGAAGAAGAAGAAGAAAGAAGAAGAAGGGGAAAAGAAGAAGAACCAGAAGAAAGAAGAAGAAAAAAAAAGAAGAAGAAGAAGAAGAAGAAGAAGAAGAAGAAGAAGAAGAAGAAGAAGAAGAAGAAGAAGAAGAAGAAGAAGAAGAAGAAGAAGAAGAAGAAGAAGAAGAAGAAGAAGAAGAAGAAGAAGAAGAAGAAGAAGAAGAAGGAGACGAAGAAGAAGAAGAGAAGAAGAAGAAGAGGAGAAGAAGAAGAAGAAGAAGAAGAAGAAGAAGAAGAAGAAGAAGAAGAAGAAGAAGAAGAAGAAGAAGAAGAAGAAGAAGAAGAAGAAGAAGAAGCAGAAGAAGAAGAAGAAGAAGAAGAAGAAGAAGAAGAAGAAGAAGAAGAAGAAGAAGAAGAAGAAGAAGAAGAAGACGAAGAAGAAGAGAAAGAACGAAGAAGAACTACTTCCTCGACGAATTCCTCCTCCTCCCGTCTCTCCTCCTTCCTCCTCCTCCTCCTCCTCCTCCTCCTCCTCCTCCTTAGGGAAAGAAGAAGAAGAAGTGAAGATATGAAGAAGAAGAGAAGAAGATAGTCCTCCTCTTCATCCTCCTCCTCCTCCCCTTCCTCCTTCATGTCCTTCTCCTGAAGAAGAAGAAGTAAAAAAGTCATCCCGAACCTCCTCTCTATGTAGAAGATATAATCCTACTTCCTCCCTCCTTCTGGAAGATAATCGCTATATATTCTCCTCATCCATAAATGAATCTTCCTCCTCTCTCACTAAATAAAGAATGACCTACCTCAATACGTACCTAATAATCCTCCTCCTCCTCCTCCTCATCCTCCATAATCGCAATCCCTCCTCTAACTCCTCCTACCTCGAAATAAGATGTCACGCCTCCTCCTCCTACCGCCTACCTCCTCCTCCTCTGCCTCCTCGCTCCTTCCCCTCCTTCCGCCTCCTGCTCCTCCTCACTCCTTCCCTCTCCTCCATCTCTCCTAGCTCCTCTCCTGCCTCTAGCTCCTCCTACGTCCTCCTCCTCACTCTCTCCCTCGCTCATCAGTACTGTACCACGTCCTCCACCTCCTTGCCTCCTGAACTCCTCTCCTAATATACAAACTATCAGAATCAATCAATTACATCGTACCCTCCTATCCTACTACCTCCTGTCCTACTACATCATAACTCATGTCCATCACCTCTCTACCTCCTCCTCCCTACGCCTCAATGCCCTCTCTCACTCCATAATCAGTCCGTCCTCCTCCTGCCATAGAGAGAAGACTCCGTCTCCCCTCCCCCTCAAAGAAGAAGAGAAGTCTTTCATGCTCATCTGTACGACTTATCTCCTCCTACGAGTAGAAGAAGAAGAAGAAGAAGCAAGAAGAAAAGAGAGAACCTGATCAGATAGAAAGCAGGAGTGACAAGAGAGCAGCGACGGAGACGAAAGACGAAAGTGAAGAAGAGCGAAGAAGATGAAGAGGAAGATGAAGGCAAGAAGACGAAGAAGAAGAGAGAGTGAGGAAGGAGAGAAGAAAGAAGAAGAAAAGAGAAGAAGAAGAAAGAGAAGGAAAGAGATAAGAAGAAGAAGAAGAAGAAGAAGAAGAAGAAGAAGAAGAAGAAGAAGAAGAAGAAGAAGAAGAAGAAGAAGAAGAAGAAGATGAGAAGTCTCCGATAAGAAGAAAGAAGAAAGAAGAAAGAAGAAGATAGAGGAAGAAGTAAGAAAGAAGATAAGAGGACAAGAAGGAGAAGTAAGAAGAAGAAGAAGATCTACCTGAAGAAGAAGAATGAAAGAAGAAGACGAAGAAGAAGACGAAGAAGAGAAGAGAAGAACGGAAGAAGAAAGAAGAAGAAGAAGAAGAAGTAAGAAGGAAGAAGAAGAAAGAAGAGAAGAAGAAGACAGAAGAAGAAGAAAGATGTTGGGTAAATTCTTCATAATATGTCGTAACAGGCTTCTAATATGAGCTTGTGCCAGTCGATGGCAACGTCATCATGGAAAACACATGCCTGTGGAAACCACGATGCAAGAACTTATAAATGCTTTAATACAGACTTCCTACCAAGGGATCACCTGTGGTTCCATGCTCCATACAAAGTTTAAAAGAAACAGGAGAAGTTAAGTAAAGTTTTACATTGAGACCTAATTTGTGGACCTAGGGTCATTCACTTTCCTGTATTGCCTTTTCATTTCAGTTTAATGTCCCCGGGTTAATAATCGTCTTAATGAAACGTTTTTAACCAACAATGAAACAATGCCACCTGCCTTTCCAGTAAATACGAAAACGACCCGCATTGCGTCGCGAAAATTTAACTGAACACCCATTAACGGAACAAGCTTGCATTGCAGTCTATTCGTGGTGCACTTTCGGGAAAATACGGAAATGACGCATTGCCCCGTGAAACTTAAATTGAACACTCTCTAAAAGAACACGCAGACTTTTCAAGTTTTTTTTTCATGGAGCATTGACCATAAGTCATTATACGTTTGACTCTAGATATCCAATGAAGTTGACATGGATTAGAAAAGAACTTAATTACCACAGGAGAATGAAAGCCCTTTGTTGGGAGTAGAAAATGCATTAATTTTAACTCCCAGTTTGGCACTTCGCTACTTCACCCAATATCCACTCTACGTCACGTGATGAGACCAGCTGGGAAAGTATTGCTAACGAGGCGGGTGAAAACGAGAGTTAGTTAGCAGCAGGGGGCACTGAGTGACCAGCCGGCTGGCTGTCGAGATGTGTATGTGGCTATGTGTGTTTAGCCCTAATATATATTCCTGTTTATAATATCCTTTACATGGAAGTATACAACTGTATGTCATATTTAATGATTGAAAGAATTGTTCATGCCAATGAGTAACTACTAGTATTATTATTAATCTTGATTGTGTTCTAATTGCCTGACCACATCAATGGGTCTATTGTGAAGTTTCGTCATGTGTATTAAAGTTACAAACCGTCACTCAGCTGTTATTATTTTCGTTGGAGAAAGAGATGTGAGCACAAAGTAAGTTAATACTCATTTGCCAGGCACGTAAAGAGAGAACCCTGGACATTACATTCCTATCCATATTGGATACTAATAAACAGTCGTGCAAAAGCAAAAGGCGGGAATAAGCACGAAAAAAATAACCTCTAAACAGATGGGGAACCAATCCATGTGCCTCGCGAATTTTTATGCCTTAATTATGTGCACCAAGTTTATCTATAATGCATTTGCATCAATTGAACTATAACATGCTCTAACATGAGACAGGAGTTCAGATGCACTTTTAAGGCAACGTGTTTTAAGCTATTTTGAAGAACTGTGCTTTAGAACGATGACTTTTTGTTCGTGTAAATGAACCTTCGTGCAAACGAATCTTTTTGCAAACGCTGCGTGCAAACTAGCAGCCGGGCAAATGAACTTCCCGTGCAAACGAAACTTTCTGACGCACAGCGGCAAATTAGCCACGCCCCGTGACCTGTGATCATGACCAGGAATGTGGGTTAAGAAATGCGCTCGTATTGATAGATGTCAAGGCATATTTTAAAGACAAACGAAGTACCTATTTTTCCAAAAACGTTGAAGGCTTTCAGAGACCAATACGTTGTACTAACATTTATAAATCTATAAAAGAAACGTTATGGACCTTATTATTAAGAAATAAATAAAACAGTTCGACCAAACGACATATTATCACATAAGTTTACAGAACTTTATAGTTTCTATTTTGGCTCAGTGTTCCTGATTCAAGCGAGACAGTGTTAACAGCGTTACGTAGTGTTCAGACCAAAATAGTTTAGTCTGCCTTTTAAGATACGTTTAGTTTGATTTTAAAAGCTTGCTTAAAGCATCTTTTGCTTTCATAGCGTGCTCCATCTTCGCTACTTTTTTTTCCTTTTTTTCTATTCTATATGTTCAGTGGTGCCAATTTTTTTTAAAATTAGGTATCATTTTTTTTTTCATTCATCTTTGGAAGTATGAAGAAAGGTGATCTTCTATAGGTTTATGTGAGGTTTGCATTTAAGGAATTTTAGCGCTTTGACGCATTCATACTGATAGTCCTTTTTTGCATTGCAAACATTTAATTTTTGTTTAGATGTGGCGTTAGGTATCACGTTTTATTATTGTTCCTTATATAAGTCTCACATTGTCAGTTGTATAATAGTGCTTTCTATACTTTCTTCTCTTTAGTTGTTAATGTGACGGTTGTTTCGTTTTAGTTGTGAATTATTTGTAATGTCTAATAGTTATTATTTGTTTGCATGTTAATATATAATATTGTTTTCATATGTATTGAGTTTGTATTGTTCATCATTACAAATATCACTATATTTTGAACAGAAAGGGGTTTCTATGAGAAAACCATGTCTTCCTTTCAGGTCGTCATAGAAATTGGGATTAAATTTAATAAATCAGGAGTGGAACTAGAGGTCTTTGCTACCGCAAAATTTGACAGCTATAATGCAAAAATTGAAAGGCAAAATGAACGTGAATTAAATCGTCTTCAGTTAGAACATGATGAGAAGAAAAAGGCACAAGATTTAGAGAAGGACAAGTTAGAACTAGAACAAAAGGAGAAACTGGAGCGAATAAAGATGGAAGAGAAAGAAAAAGATCATGCACAAGCTCTTGCACTTGAAAAATTAAGGATTGATGCTGAACAAGAGAAATTTAAGATAGACATGGAGATCGAAAAATTGCGTATTCAGAAAGATGTAGATGTTGCTGTCGCCCTAAGAAAAGTGGAGTTGGACGCTCCAAAGACATCTTCTACTGCAAAGTGACCACAAACCGAATACGATTGCCAAATTTCAACCAGCAGAGTGACTGTGTAGATAGCTTCTTACAACGTTTTGAACTCAAGGTCAGTGCGTTGAAGATCCCCAAGGGTCAATGGAGTGCAATGTTATGTGATTTCTTAACAGCGGACGATCTACAGGCTTATTTTGCTTTGGACAGCAGTAGTAGAGAAGACTACGATGTGGTCAAGGAGACATTGCTACGTAAATTTCAGCTTACGGAAGCAGGATTCCGTGATAAATTACATTCCTGTCTGCCTAGCAGGAAAGTTGACTTTGGAAAATTTATCTCATTAATAAAATTATATTCTAAAAGATGGATAGAGTTGTCCGGAATTGATAAGACCTTTACTGGCTTACTTGATCTAATGTTACGTGACAAGGTGTTGTCGGCATGTAGTACCGATCTTGCCTCATTTTTTCAAGAAAGAAAACCGAAAGACCTTGAAGCAATGGAGATACTTGGGCGACAATATATGACAGCTCACCCAGATAAAGAGGTTCACAAACCAATTATAAAGGACGCACTCCCAGTATGTGTGGCTCGTCATGACTACAGAGATTGTTGTCAGAGACCTCGATCACAGAGTGTGGACAGCAGAATAAGGCAAAGCTATAGATCCAACTACCGGGGAAAATATAACTTCCCAAGGCAGAGGTCACCATCTAACTTCTCACAGAGACGAGACTATGGTTATTCAAACCAAGGTCAGTGGCGGCAGAATTCTAGCCGTGGTGAGGAAATGCATCACAAACGGATGGATCATAGACCCACACAAGACAACGTATCCTACAGTGGTAATAGGAATAATGGCAGATGTTGGTCATGTGCTAGGAATAGACCTTATAAGAAATATTATGGAAACAGTACTAACAAACACTGTGGGCATAATGACAATATCAATCATGAGAAGGGTAATCCATGTGTAACTACAAAAAAGAATGATGAGAAGCGAGCCGACCATGCCAATGCATGTATTGTTAGCTCACTTAATGATGAAAATTGTTATGGGTGCAAATCTTTATTCCAACTTGGTTCACAGCCCAGATTGATCTGCGGGCATGCTCTACCCGCTATGTATTCTTGTGAGAACGTGAGACGCCTCACGTTATATACGGGTTTCCTGTATAACAGGCATGTAAGTGTCCTGCGTGATTCTGGATGTACCACTGTCGGAGTACGTAGATCCTTAATTGATGAATCTGCCTTTACTGGTAAAACAGTGAAGTGCATAACATTTGGAGGGAGTATAGAGTGTTACCCAGTGGCAGAAATAGATATTGCCACACCCTCCTTTACAGGTAAGGTAAGGGCATGTGTCCTTGTCCAACCAGTATCAGACATTATTCTTGGTAATATACCAGGTATTAAGGATTGCTCTCAAGAGGAGATACATGAATGGGTTGAATCTCATCCAATGTTAGCTCAAATGATGAAAGATATTGAGAACATGTTAGCAATTAAGCATTCGGTCACAAGCCCATACCATCCGGAAAGCAATGGCGTTGGCGAGCGTTTCAATGGCTCGTTGAAGCAGTTGTTAGGCAAAGTCACCGAGACATGTCCTCGTGACTGGGACTGAATGTTACCAGCAGTCTTATTTGCTTACAGAGAAGTGCCCCATGAGAGCACTGGCTTTTCGCTATTTGAGTTGGTATATGGTGCGAACCCTAGAGGTCCTGTGCTCATACTCAGGATTTGTGTTTGGGATCAGTGGAGGATAATACTGTCGGCACCAGCTATGAACTGGTCATTGATCTCAGGCAACGCCTTGTGGATGCATGTACTTATGCATCCAGTATGATACAAAATGCTTCACACAGGTCGAGAGTGCGCTGCAACCAATCTCGAAAATTACGTTCGTTCTTACCAGGAGAACAAGTATGGCTACTTCTTCCGACCAAGGAAAATAAACTGCTAATTTCCTGGCAGGGCCCTTTTAATGTGGTTGAGAAGAAAACTGATGTAGATTATGCCATTGACATAAGGGGCAAAATTAAAACATTTCACATTAATATGTTAAAATTGCATGTGGAGCGCCCTGCAGAGTTAGAACCTATCTTGGACAGTATTTCTGATAAACCGGTTCGACAGACTTTGTCAGCTTTTGTGGCATTTGATGATTCTGCAGCGAGCGATATTTCTTTTAATTTTCCTCTGCTGCCTTTAAGATCTTCCGAATCTTGGAGAGATGTAACTGTATCAGGTGATTTAGATTCTGGTGATCGAGAACAGGCTCTTGCTGTTTTAGAATCTTTCTCTGATGTGCTGACTGAACTTCCAGGTCCCACTGATGTTATCTCTCATGATATTACATTGAGTGATGATCACCCTATCAAACTCAGACCGTATACTATACCTTTACACTACAGAGCTCAGGTGGATAGTGAACTTAAGGATATGCTACACATGGGCATCATTTCTCCTTCTGAATCATCCTATTCTTTTCCTATGGTTCTAGTTAGAAAGAAGGACAAATCTCTTCGCATCTGCATTGATTTTAGACGTCTTAACAGTGTCACTCTCACAGATGCTGAGCCTATGCCTATTTTGGAGGATCTCTTATCACAACTATCACAGGCTACATACTTTAGCTAACTAGATCTATTCAAAGGATATTGGCAGATCCCTTTAACTGATAAAGCCAAACCTCTAACCGCATGTATGACTCCATATGGGTTATTCCAATGGAATTATATGTGTTTTGGCCTTGTCAATGCTCCCGCGACTTTTGTGCGCATGATGCGGAGACTCTTAGGAGATAGGTCTGTTGTCATCACATATATAGACATCTGTTTATTCCATAGTTCTTGGCAAGAACATATCACAGGATTAAAATCTTTATTAATGCTACTCAAAAAGCATGGTTTGACAGTTAGACCTTCAAAGGTTCAGATTGGTTGTCGAGAAATTTCATTTCTTGGTCACCGTGTTGGTAACCACATGTTATACCCTGATGAGCAGACTGTCAAACGCATATTAGAATTAGATATCCTTCGAACAAAGAAACAAGTTAGGAGCATGTTAGGACTCATTAACTTTTATCACAAGTTCATTCCGAACTTTTCATCTATTTCTTCTGTCCTCTCATCTTTGACTAAAGAGAGAGCTCCTAATAAAATTGTTTTGTCCGATACTTGCAGTGGAGCTTTGAACAAAATTAAAACTCTATTTTCCAAGGCACCTATTTTGGTGTTACCTAATAACACTATGCCATTTCTTCTGAGGACTGATGCTTCTCAGACTGGCATTGGTGGTTGCCTGTTGCAATGGTTCAATGATACTCCACATCCATGCTTGTATGTAAGCAGGAAGTTGCTACCAACAGAAACTCGGTATTCCATTAGTGAAAGAGAACTCTTGTCCATCATTTGGTGTATAAGCAAGTTATCACTCTATTTACTTGGTGCACACTTCTACCTCCAGACGGATCACCGTCCACTAACATCCCTAAATCAAAAAACTACGACAAACAGTAGATTACACAGATGGTTCTTGCTTATCCAAGAATATAGATATACAATTATTCCAATAAAGGGATCAGAAAACTGTCTGGCAGACCTATTGTCAAGGAATGTAACTGGAAAGTGAAATTGTTGGTGCCAGATGTTGATATTGTCTGATCTTGTTTTATTTTTCAGGTGATATATTATTGAAACATTCATTTTACGACTTCAATTGCATTTTTTCTAAAGATTGGATTACATTTTGTATAAACTTTTTAGATATATCTGTTTTCATGTCATTTGGTACTACAATTACTATTTCATATATATTATTCTAAGCAGTATGATTTTTCTTTAATAATAGATTAATAGTTCTTGGGCTAACTATCCACTGTTCTCAAGCAAAAACCCTTGGTTTCCGCTCTGGAACAGGGGAGCAATGTTGAGAGTACAAAATGCATTAGTTTTAACGCCCAGTTTGGCACTTCGCTACTTCACCCAATAGCCACTCTATGTCACGTGATGAGACCGGCTGGGAAAGTATTGCTAACGAGGCGGGTGAAAACGAGAGTTAGTTAGCAGCAGGGAAAACTGAGTGACCAGCCGGCTGGCTGTCGAGATGTGTATGTGGCTATGTGTGTTTAGCCCTAATATATATTCCTGTGTAAAATATCCTTTACATGGAAGTATACAACTGTATGTCATATTTAACGATTGAAAGACTTGTTCATGCCAATGAGTAACTACTAGTATTATTATTAATCTTGATTGTGTTCTAATTGCCTGACCACATCAATGGGTCTATTGTGAAGTTTCGTCATGTGTATTAAAGTTACAAACCGTCACTCAGCTGTTATTACTTTCGTTGGAGAAAGAGATGTGTGCACAAAGTAAGTTAATACTCATTTGCCAGGCACGTAAAGAGAGAGCCCTGGACATTACATTCCTATCCATATTGGATACTAATAAACAGTCGTACAAAAGCAAAAGGCAGGAATAAGCACGAAAAAAATAACCTCTCAACACCCTTTATCAGGACATGCACTATAAATAGCGAGAGCACCAAAATTTATTCCCGTCATTTTTTTGCTCCTTATTAAATTGTTACATTTATTTTGACATTAGCTGTAAGGACCCGGAGTTGCCCGGATTTTCCTAGTACTGTTTAGTAAACTTAGGAAATGTAAAAAATCAAACAGTAAAACTTTAATATTTTAATATTCGAGCAAACTTTGGGACTGTTTGGCAAGGAAGAACATTCCAGCACCTTTGATTCATGCTATACAGAGCTTCTACAAGTATTGCAGAAATTATGTGAGGACAGCAAACCATAAGTCAGAAGAGGAGTTCACGACCCCCACTGGTTTAAGACAAGGTGATATCCTGTTACCTAATCTTTTCGTACTCATCATGGACGATGTCATCATGGCATATAAGGAGAGAACAAGAAAGTATTCAGTGGGCTACTGAAAGATGAGACAGGTCTGTATTTCAGAGCTGGCATTTGCTGATGATGGAGCTGTTACGTACATTTATTACCTAAGGGGGTAGTCTTCGGTCCTGCCAAATGTACGCACCAGTCTTAATATAGTTATATTATTTGTGCGTTCGATTGATTCACGCACTGACGTGCACAATGCAGTGTGAGTTGCTTTGGACGCACGGGTAACCTAGTTTGGGGATTCTGACGTCATGTTTTGAACGGGGCAGTTCGGACCATGTTTATGTCCGATATATATTTCTTGGATTTTTCTGGCACGTTTGAAGAAGCCATTATTTTGTAATGATATCTACTGGTATTCATGATGAAGCCAATAGTGGAAGTATCAAGTAAGTGTCGCCCCATGTCACATCGAATGTTTATTGAGTTAAATTAAAGTATCAGGCCGCTCCTAGTTTTGGTCTAGCGGGAATTCATCGTAGTATGTCATTCCTAGAATGGACAGACGGAGTCGTTAGCCCTTTTGAATTACCGTAGAGGGAGGATACCTACGAGTAAACGAAGTTAATTGATTTGTATGCTTCACATGTTTTTATATGCCGTATTTTCGTCAATGCCAAAGTCGTGGCATGGATATAGAGAGGTTAGTCAACACAGAACTCTAACCTGGTCGTATTGTCGTGGATGACTTTGTTTTGGATTTTATATATATGCTACCTAAGTATCGTATGGAAAAAGTCTGGAATTGTTACAAGTATGATAAGAAGTATTGCTCCTTGAGAATGAATCCGTTGGCCATAAGATACGTCCTTGAAAGAAGGTCAACGGACTTGACTGCAATACATATGATATGGTAGAGGAAGTGATCCTTAGTCACTTGAATAAGAGGACTTAATTGTTAGAGAATCTTCATGAACTTGAAAAGTAATTATCAACATTTTCGACGTATGACTTTTTTTGCACCTGTAACTATGATCGTCTTGTTCCACTCCGTATGTGTCACGTTAAATAAAATATATGTACAGTCATCACAGACTTGTGTGCTGCCAGTAAGTGACCAGTTAAACACTACTTGTTGGAGTTCGTTTTGAAGAACATTTTCTGACATTTTTGTTCCTTTGCAACCATTCGCGTAATGAAGTTCTTTACCATTAGAATGAACACCCAACAGTAAATGGTATGCCAGTGTGGTCTGGAAATAAATAATTTCACAGGAACGTACTCAATCCAAGTATCGGTTGAAAAGAAGATTTGAACTTTCAAGGCGACAACATCTCAAACTTGGAACCTAGTGTGATGATGAATCAGAATCAACTTACGGTTACCAAATGCTCAAGGTCATCAATCAACCTCCACGTCAAGTTTTACAGTGACTGACTGCCTTGGGATCACCTATTCGTCATTATTACGTGCGAGCTGTTGTTATATACGCAGAGCGAAGTATTTTATCCTCAGACGTACATCCACGGAGACGAGGCACATTGTTTTTTCCCGGCACACGCGAGATGAGTATAACGTGCTTTCGTTGTACATTTTATTACTTTTAGCTGTGCCTTCTATAGTTATGTCCATCTTTACATTTTCCATGTTATATGTTATATGTTGTACATTCGTCGTGGGAGGTAGGGAGGTTGATCTGACGAACGAGATCCATCTCGAAGCCAATTCGGGCTCTTCGTCAGACGTTCTGTAGGGCTCAACTTGTAAGTTTCAATTGAGCGATAATTCCGGTCCAAGGCTAGAAACCTTGCCGAAGTTCCGATCGCTAATTGTTCCTTATGATAGTATCTGTTTAGCTGTTTCGTCACGTTTACTTGTTGTTTTTTGGTAGTTATTTTTACTCGTATTTAGTTTTATGATGAATTTTGTTTGTATTATGCGTCCGTCTCACCTTTCCTGTCGTTCAGTTTTTTTTTACAAAACCTATGTTTTTACACTGTGTTGTCAATTGTCCTGTTGAGTATCTGATCGTAGTTGTCATCGTAAATTTTTACGATATTCTATTTAGTTACACATTTCTATTTTTGTTGATTTCTACGATTGTGTTCACTCGTCTTTGATTATCGTGTCTTGTCGGTAATGTTTCTATTGTCTTTCACGTTGTTGCTTTCATGACATTTCATTACATAAATTACTGTATTGATTATTAACATATTTCATAATTATATGATAACAAAATATACCGTTCTAGGACAGGAACGAAGAACACTTGTTATAGTAACAAGGTTAATTAATTTACATTGATTAATTATCATTTTATAAATCAAGAGTATTGTGACTACTTATAAAGCATAATGTATTCACTAGATTATTTCATTAAGCAAGCAAAAGCTCTTCAGATGGCTCCTGATGAAGCAAAAGCATTTGCACTTGCAGAATATAAGAAAGCTCAAGAAATAGAAGCCGAACAGAGAAAGCTAGAAACTTTAAGATTACAAAATTTGAAATTTGAGGCGGAGGAGAATGAGAAAAAAATGAGATTAGCCGCTGAATTAGAAGAGAAACGATTTCAGCGAGAGGCAGAACAGAAGCAAAGGGAGGCTGAAGAAAGACTTAAAATTGAGATGGAAGTTAAACAAAAGGAAATGGAAAATAAACAAAAGGAAATGGAAGAAAGAAGATTAATAGCTGAACAAGCCGCTGAATTAGAAGAGAAACGATTTCAGCGAGAGGCAGAACAGAAGCAAAGGGAGGCTGAAGAAAGACTTAAAATTGAGATGGAAGTTAAACAAAAGGAAATGGAAAATAAACAAAAGGAAATGGAAGAAAGAAGATTAATAGCTGAACAAAATACAAAACGACTTCAGCTTGAGATGGAAGAGAATGATAAAAAACGACAGCATGAACTAAAATTAGCAGAGTCAGAATATGAGAGACTTAGGTTAACTCAGGAAGCTAATTCTCAGAGAACTTTTGAAAGCCAAACTTCATCCAGACATGATCATTTTAAGGAAATTCACCTTAAATTACCTAAATTTAATCCCCCGTCGGATGACGTAATATTTTTCCTAGATAGATTTGAGGCCACTTGTAGGTCTTATAACGTGGATAAAACACTGTATTGCACATATTTATCCAGGTTACTTACTGGGGATGCTTTAGCAGTTTATCATACTACCAGTATTAATGAGAAGAATGATTATAATGCTCTTAGAGCCGCACTTCTGAAGAAATTTCAAATGACAGAAGATGAATACCGATTAAGATTTCGTACATTGCTACCGCAATCAAGCAGAAATTTCAGTGATTTTCTGTCACAAATACGACTAACCCTAGAAAGATGGATCGAATTATCCAAAATTGAAAAGTCGTATGAAGGTCTCTTCGATTTACTGATGCGCGATAAGGTACTATCGTCTGTAAATCCTACATTTCTCGCATTTTTACACGAACGGAAACCTTTATCTATGAAAGACTTAGAAGAACATGCAAAAAATTTCTGCACTGCTCACCCAACCATGGATCTAAGTAATGCACAGATTAAGAGTGAATTGCCTGTTGCTTTTGCAGCACAACAAAACAATTTTTCACGAAATCGTTCCTTTAGTGCTGACAGGTATGTCAATAAGGGAAATAATTACAATTTTAACAATGATAACTTTTACAAAGGGAAGCAATTTCAACAATCTGCTCCATTTAATGTTTCTTGGAACCAAGCTCACAGATCGCGAGATTTTGGTAACAATAATTTTAAAAATAATCAAGGACATTATAATAAACAAAACTGGAGATCAAGATCTCAGGGTCCGCAAAACAGACAAGGTTCTTGGAATAAAAATTTTAAAGAACATCATAACTTTAATTATACAAATTATCGGACTCATCCAAATTTTAACTCAAGCAGAAACGACAATTATGGCAATTTTAATGCAAATAATCAAAATCGATCGCGTCGTAGAGATAGATCGTCGAGTAATACGGGTAGACATTCTAATGTCGCTTTAAGTGATACACAGGCTAACATTGAACAGGGTAAAGTAGCTGAAACTCACAATGCTATGTCTTGTTCTCTTGATTGTACCCAGGTGAAAGACTGTCCAGAATGCTCGACTCTTTTCCAGCCTAAGGCGATCACGACGCTGCGTTGCGGACATACCTTGCCTAGTCTACCTGTAGTCTGTACGGCCACTGCTGCGTCAGTACACCAGGGACAGGGCTCTCTTAAGTTTAACAAGGGATTTGTCAACAACATTTCATGCTCTCTCCTATTTGACTCAGGTTGTAGTACTGTGGGCGTCCGGACTTCGCTGATCAACCCAAGTTGTGCCACGGGCAGGGTTGTCAAGTGTGTGACTTTTGGTGGCACCGTTGAAACATTTCCCACTGCTATTATTGACCTTAATACACCATTTTTTTCAGGAAAGATCCAGGCATGTCTCCTTCCGAATCCAATTTGTGATGTAATACTTGGTCGCATACATGGTATTAAAGAGTGTACACCACAGCAAATTGCTGAATGGGAAGAGCGACATATTCAAACTGCAAATGCAGTAGTGACTAGAGCGCAAGCTACTAATATGTCGCATGATACACCTATTGAACCTACAGTTCATACCACTTGTGATGATGATGCTCCTATTTCACGGGAGTTGTTTGCAACATTGCAAAAGAATGATGATTCATTAAAAAAAAATTTTCAGTATGTGAACAAAAAGAATACCAGCAACAAACTTGCAAAATCTAGACATGACTTTATACTTAAAAATGGGATTTTGGTTAGAGTAATACGGGAAAAGGATTCATCCTTATGTTATCAGATCTTAGTCCCATCCTCTATGAGATCTCGTATATTACGACATGCGCATGACTCGCAATGTGCGGGCCATATGGGTTTTTCGCGTACCAAATCCAGAGTGCTTTCGGCATTCTACTGGCCAGGCGTCCATAGGGACATCACTCTCTATTGTCGGTCCTGTTTGATATGTCAGGAAGTTAAGGTACGGGGTCCATTTCATGCGGCTCCTATTCAAGCTGCGGACATCCCGATTAGACCATTTGATAAAATGGCTATAGACATTATTGGTCCGATGCTTCCATCTGCTAGAGGGCATACGCATATTCTTACGTGCATTGATATGTGCACTCGTTGGCCTGAGGCCATCCCTCTCAAGAACACTTCATCTGCCAGTGTAGCAGAGGCATTGATGTTAATCTTCTCACGCATTGGTTTTCCACGGAAAATCTTGTCGGATCATGGGGTTCAGTTCATTTCTGAATCCATGTCTCAAGTTATGAAGACATTAGGTATAGACAGATCTCTTAGTTCTATTTATCATCCGATGTCAAATGGGTTAATTGAGCGTCTCAATAGGACACTCAAGCAGTTGTTGGGTAAGATGACCCAAGACCATCCCCAAGACTGGGATCGGGTCATACCCGCTGCTCTGTTCGCGTATCGCGAAGTACAAAATCAAGCCACGGGGTTTTCTCCATTCCAGCTAGTTTTTGGCATGCAACCACGCGGTCCGATGTCGTTAATCCAACTTATTGGTTGACGAGAATATTGAAGAGGAAACTCAATCCTCTTATGAGTATGTGATCTCTCTGAGAAAGAGAATCATAGATGCTTGTAGACTAGCTACTGCATCATCCAAACAAGCCAAAGAAAAAGCTCGTCTATTTGCAAACAAGTATAGACGTCTTCGCCAGCTTATTCCTGGTGACGAAGCTTTTGTATTACTCCCTGCGCATAACAATCGTCTTTTAATTACCTGGAGAGGTCCTTTCAGGATCATCTCAAGAATATCCGATGTCGACTACATCGTTGATGTTAATGGTAAACATAAAACCTTCCACATTAACATGTTGAAGGAGTATTACTCACGTCCTGATTATCTACAGTCAGTGTTCCAGGCAACTGACGATCCTACACCTCCTATTCAACACTATTCTAGTTTGTCAGTCATCCAAGAAGAAGAATCTTCTTTCGATGATGTACAACTACCAATACCAGTTGTACCACTCCATTCCACTGAGAAATGGAATGATGTTACAATCTCATCTACTCTTTCGGCTGATCAACGTCAGCAAGTCTCTAATATTCTACACTCGTATGAGGATGTCCTCACTGACATCCCAGGTCATACGTCAGTCATCCAACATGACATTATTCTGACTGACGATACGCCTATTCGAGTTCGCCAATATCCTATCCCTTTACACTTTCGTGATAAGGTTGATAAGGAATTGGATGAGATGCTTCAATTAAATATAATTGAACCATCTTCATCACCATATTCTTCTTCTATGGTAATCATTAGGAAGAAGGACAACAATATACGTCTTTGCGTAGATTACAGGAAATTAAACAAAGTTACAAAATTCGATGCGGAACCGTTACCTCTTTTAGACGACTTATTGGAGAAATTATCTCATGCCACATTCTTTTCGAAATTTGACCTTTCAAAGGGCTATTGGCAAGTGCCACTCACTCCTAAAGCAAAGCCATTCACCGCTTTCTCGACGCCACGGGGTCTTTTTCAATGGAATTTTATGCCATTCGGATTAATGAATGCGCCAGCTACCTTTGTACGCATGATGCGCCGCATATTGTCTCATCGTCCCGATGTCATTACTTATATAGATGACATCTGTCTTTTCAGTGACTCTTGGGATGAACATATTCATGGATTAAAAGCTTTACTTTCTACCTTACGGGATTATAACTTAACAGCGAAACCTTCAAAGGCTTTTGTCGGTTTTTCATGACATCTCATTTCTGGGTCACCGCATAGGTCATGGTTTCATGTATACAGAAGACAGTAACGTCTCTAAAATTTTAAACATCTCGGCACCTAAGACAAAAAAACAAGTTAGATCTCTTTTAGGACTAATACAGTTCTATTCAAAATTCATCCCTCATTTGTCTACTATAACTGCACCTTTTTCGTCTCTACTGAAGAAAGGCACATCTAATGTAATAAAGTGGTCGCAGGATCACCAAACGGCGTTAGACTATATAAAACGATTTTTTTCAAATGAACCTTTTTTGAGGTTGCCTAACAAAAATCTCACTTTCATTCTTCGCAGTGATGCATCTTCTTACGCTATTGCTGCAGTTTTGATGCAGGAATATAACGGCACCTTATTTCCGGTGATGTACGTGTCCAGAAAACTTACGGAGAGCGAACTCAAATACTCCGTTCTGGATAAAGAGCTCCTCGCATTAGTATGGGCAATCACAAAACTGGAACGTTACCTCCTCGGCTCACACTTTGTGGTGGAATCTGACCAAAAAGCTCTTACCGCACTGAACACGAAGAACGTTAAATCATCGAAGTCAGCGCGTTACGCTATAGCGCTTCAACCATTCAATTTTGAAATACGAGCTATTCCTGGAGTGAAGAATGTGTTCGCAGACTGTTTGTCGAGATGCCCAAGCGAACTTGTCGAAACTAAACCACTTCCAGATGTTGAAACATCCTCACCGATAACATGAATAACTTTGTACATTATCATTGATTGTACATCTATAAAGACTGTTTATATAACTGAAGTATTCGTATAAGTATAACTTTCAGGATATACTTACTTATAGATTATAACATTGCTTCTTGTGTAGTAACATTTTATTAGTACGGGAACATTGATACTATAGTAAAGTTTTATTAGAACGGGAACAG
This sequence comes from Oreohelix idahoensis, assembly GCA_024509875.1. NCBI lineage: Eukaryota > Metazoa > Mollusca > Gastropoda > Stylommatophora > Oreohelicidae > Oreohelix > Oreohelix idahoensis. The sequence goes on from JAMPIV010012050.1 coordinate 251,393, forward strand.
TGGTATTAGAGTAACATTTTATTACTACGGGAACATTGGTACTACAGTAACTTTTTATTAGTATGGAAACATTGTTAAGAGCGACAAATATACATTTGTTATTCCTATGGAACATATTACACTACATATCGTGTTCGAGAATATATTTTATCGTGTATGGAACATTGAGAACATCGTCTCGTCGATTACTAACTAGTTGTAACTGAACATTGACAATTAGTGATATTGGAATTACTTAGAATATATTAGTAACTGGTTATTTGTTAGTAATTAAGAAATATATAAATTAGAATAATTCAATTTAATCTATTTAATTGATTATGGATCACACACATACTAACTTTCTTAGTTGTCACGTAATACCTGCATTCACGGGTCTTAGTTATGATATCTCACTGTTAGATCACTAGTCAACCGTACTAGTGTTAGAAAACATTAAGGGTGTTGATTCTTAAAGTGTTTAATTTTGGCATTGCTTCATTTTTGCACATGGTATTTTCAATTTTTCTGTTTTATTGATTCTCTTGTCATTGATTATCATCAGTGTTGCTGTTCATTTTCATTTTTGAAATCATATGTTTCAAATTTTTTTTTTTTCGAAAACTTAGTTGAATTTTATTATCATCTTTTTTTTATGGTTTTTTCATTTTTCATTTTCAACTTGTTTTTACTTCGAATATTACCACATCGTTCCAAAGTAGGTCGATTGTGGATGTGTGCTTTAATGCATACTATCATTTAGTTATATTGATTTCCGTTTAATATTCTTTTCTTAATATGGTATAACTTTATGCATTTCATATATCTTGTGGTAGTTTTGACTCACCTCTCTCGGGTACTAAGTTCAAAAAAAAATTAATAGAATTAATTTTTTTTAAGGGGAGATAATAAGGGAGCTGTTTGTTATAGTTGCATTACAGCTAGTTTCAGTCTGAGAGAACTACCACAACAAATGTTGCAGATGATCAATGGGTTAGCTCTGTATTGTCCCTGTGTATAAAGTCTGTAGTGAGTGGTATGAAGGGTACAGTCACTCACCCTGTACTGTCAAGCATAGATCAACGAATCAGACTAGTGTTCATTTCCAATTGACAGCACATCATTTATTTACACAGCAACATCAATCCGATACGATACACTACACAGGTACGACATGATACACAAAAATCAATAATAATCAATTGCGCAGAATGTTACAGCTGTTCAGTATGATGTAAACCCTGTTTATATCGCAGTTCTAATGTTACATCAGTAAATTCAAAAGAACGACTGCGGACACTGCAGTTACAAAACGCCACCCAGGCTTAGATCTATATATATTCGCAGTTCTAATGTTCCACCAGAACGACTGCTGACACTGCAGTTACTAAACGCCACCCAGGCTTAAATCTATATATACTCAAAAGACTGTCCTCTCTGTAGTCTATAAGTAATCTGGCCTACACAACTCCTGGCCTTATAATCTCTTCAATTACTCTATCTGTTCCTGGATCCTTAAATCTATATATACTCAAAAGACTGTCCGCTCTGTAGTCTATAAGTAATCTGGCCTACACAACTCCTGGCCTTATAATCTCCAGAAAACTCTCCCTTCATAAGGAACAATGGCCTAACTATCTCCTAGCGCCGTTCCTGCACAATAGAAATCTATCAGGGAGGTAAATATGATCCAAAACATCGGCCTGTAGACACCAAGGCCTCAGAACATGTCCTTAACATAAAGTACACCTTATCTTCTCTTATCTCATCTTATCTGCAGATTTATCACATCTTATCTGCCGATAAACACATCTAAATAGGCAAGTACTAGTACACCTCGCAAAATGGCCAAATATCGTTCCCTTACACTACCCTTGGGAACACACACAAGATACAGGGCTGACTCTCCAGTCACCGCCCAAACTTAGACTGCCACGGGATGACACATCTCCCGCCCAAACAGACACCGGACTCGGCTGTTCACGGACTCCCCGTGAGCTATTCACAGCCGGCCGAAACCAGTACAGAATAACTACATGACCAGCGCTCACACGCTTTCTGTACACTCTGTTTTCTAACATATAAATGTTTAAACAACTCACAATTAAACCAGCTAACAAGTGCGACAACCCTGAATTCACACTGTATAATCAGTATAGTACGTATCACTCCCCTTTGACCTTAACAGTTACCACCCGGTCCGGAGAAAAAAATGATTTATCATTTTTTTGAAAAAACTACATCAATGAAAAATAAGGGGTCAGCTAAGCTCTAATATATGCTTACAACAATAGCCTTATGATAAGGTCAAAATAATACATCGCCAAATAATAAAGCAAGTGTACAATAAACAAATTACCCATAATAATCTGCTAAATACACCGAAATAATCATTTACAAAGTTAGTTAAGTATTATTACTGTAGACCAAACATGACACAATAAATAGAAAGTAAAGTCAAGATCAAACAAAAGAAGCATGATCAGCACAGAAAATCAACAAAGAAATCGAAATAGGCAGAAAGATACATAATACCTAATAGTAATAATTAAGCTAATCAATTCCTTGCATGAAATACATAGAACTGTCACTAATAATTACATATACTAATCCATATTACAATACGTAAGAATACAAAGTATGGAAGTATAAGAAGTGTAAGAAGTGAACGTATACAACTAGTATCAAGTAACATTCAGATGAAACATGGAAGCATAACCAAAGTATAGACCGCTTCCAAAGAAATGTAGTGAAACGAAGAATCATTCGAAAAGGAAGAAGGGAATTCAAAAGATGAATGCATAGAAAAACGACAACAATACATCCCAACAAAAATCCAAGTAACTAACGCATAATAAATAATTTTAGCCAAATTACAAAACTTATTCTTAACTACAATGATTTATCACAGACATCACACAAAAAAGTGCGATATATAAAATTATCACAATCTCAAAACAAAACAAAAATTACTATTTTAAATGGAATATCAACATATATTATTACACCTAATTAAGCGCTTTGGCGCAGAAAAAAATATAACAATGTCAAAGAAAAATACATTTCCAAAAAAAAAAATTACAGTACAAAAAAGTTTCTTTAAAGCTAAGTTAAATAAAAATAGTATTTTAATTTTTTCTAGATTAAATCTATAATTAATATACCAAAATAAAATTATCTTTTAACCAAATGAATGACATCTAACAAAAAAGAATTCCAATTCTTAAGTAGACTCATAATAAACACATACTAGTTTAAACAGAATTCAGCATAAAAAAGCACATGGCCAAAAAAAAATACCAGAAATCAATGTTTCAAAATATGTTTACAAATACAAATACAAAATCATAACTAACACATACAAGTTTAGTTTCAAAATTACATTTCACAACACAATAGTTACTGCATATAACCTCTGTATATGGTAATATATTAATTAGACATAGCACCAGAATAAAAGAAAAAAAAATTTAATGAATAACAAGACTCTCTGAAACAACTAACGCATATTCGTCGCTAATGAGTTTGTGCATAGGGCTGGCAAACTCATCATATCCAAAATTTTCCTAAGAACCAACGCTGCAAAACATATCAATGTTTAATGAATCAACTATCATTGCTTCAACTTCACAACGTAGCACCTATGGTCATACATAATATGGTCTAAGTGGAATAGTCTTCCGACTAGCGTATGAAAAAAAAATCACAAATCCACAATCTCATTACAAAAATTAAAGATAAGTCACTACCAAGTGATATGTCATCATTTCATTGCAATCATAACACATGCAATGTTTATTAACAAAACAATCATGTAAATAATGACAGAGTCACAACAGTGCATACATATGAACATACACAATACCTAAGACATTATGTAATGTAAGTTACTATACAATACAGTAATTCATTATCCAAAAAATAAATTAAGTGTAAAAAACACTATAGCAATCTTAAACCAACTCCTAAAAAAAAAATTAAATAGGTCACAAATCCGCGGTCCTCGATAGCATTCTGTAAAACCGCACGGGGCGATGTCATACAACACCGTGTCAACAGGCTGGCTGGGTTACGCTTGACTGCACACCTGTTTGTAGGGTAACAAACATTTCTGTCACTGGTAATGGAAAAACAGGCACGCTGACCTTTACCGCACAGCTGCTACTGTTTGAAAAAATACAAATGAAAATCTTCATTTTAATAAACTGTAAGATTATCCTGAAAAACGGATAGGTTAAACGCACAATTACCTATGAAAACATCTGGTTTCCATATGATGTCACCAACTCTTCGTTCACACATAGTATACAACTCAGGATGCTTGGGTCAACCTGACCGAAAATGACGGTCATCACGCCAGTAGTAGGCTGAAATAAAGTCACATACACAACAACGAGATTCTCTCTCGTAATCCAAAAAACATAACAGTAGTAGTACTTGGGACATCAATAGTTACTGTTACTTTATTTACTACAAATGACTTTGGGATTTTGTTGCACACAGTTAACCTGGTTAAGTGTAGTAATATTTTGAGTGTCATTAACTCTATTACCATTCCCCTTATCATTCCATTTGTTCTGCCTAGAACTGCAGTTAGTATTGTTATGCTTAACATATTTTCTAGGATAGAAGTATCTAGTAAATGAATCTTGTTGACTCCTAGAACAATTATTACCAAGTTTGTAATCTTTAATATAACTATTCCTACCATAATTTCTCAACTCTCCAGAATCAATCTTTTGAGATCTGTTAGACTGTCTGGAAAAACTACCATTTAATGGGCTTCCCTGGTACTGTCTAACATTATGGTTATCTCTTTTACCAGAACTGTTGTTATTCTTTTCTGTGTTAACATGCTTATCTGCTGTATCACACTGCCTAAATTTGGTATGACCAGTAGTAGAACTGATCGAATCCTTATGGTTACCAACTTGATGTTTATCTTTATTACCAGAATTAGATATTACACCTGAAGTATCTTTGCTGGTCTGACGCCAATAGCCATTAATATTCAACGTAGCGTCTTCCGTACGTGGGAAATTATATCTGCCACGCCGAGATTTAAGTCCATCATGTTCCATTTTCGAATTCGCTAAGAGTGTATAGGGCAGGCTCTTTGCTTGTTTATAAACAACCTTCTGTCCACTATTGTCAATCTTAACAGTAGACAAATCTTTGATGCCTAAAATCACATCCACTAAACCATTGACCCTTGTACTCAATTCAGTAATCTCTTGGTTTAGTTTCTTATTTAAGTTATTACATGTCATAACTTTACATCTTTCTTCTGTAAGTAACTTCTTAATCTTAACCATTTTCTTTCTCTGCATCGTTAACTCTTCTAACCTCTGCTTATTATCATTTTCCTTATTTGTTCTCCTCTGTGGTTCTAATTTTATTAATCTCTTCTTTTGCACCTCTTCTATCTGTGGCTGAAGTAGGGCTACCTGAGCCTGAATTCCATCAACTTTAACAGCTTGTTGCTTCAACTCATTAATCTCCTCAGGAGATACATTATTCTTTTCTTTAAGTCGGTGACTAACAATCGCATTGTCACTCAATAGGTCAGTAAGTGTTTCATTACATAACTTTTCATATTTCTTAGCATGAACTTTTAATTTCTCACTAATCTCTTCCTTTTCTTTAATCTCTCGAGTGAGATTACTAATCTCGCCTTGATTACGTTCAATCTGTGTTTCCAAGTCTTTTACTCTACTGCATTCTGAGTCTAATGCTGCTTTCACACAAGAAAGCTCCAAGTTTGATTTATGCAAATCACTTGAGAGTTTAGATACTGTTTCTTGTAATTTTTTCTTTTCAGCAATATCCTGCAAACAATTTTCTCTTTGTTGTAGGGCAATTCGCTTGTTGTTCTTCATCCGCTCCTTCTCTTCTAATTCCTCTTTGTTATCATCCTGCATGTCGTTGCAGATTATATTATGTACAATCTTATGCATATAATTGTGTCTAGCCCGAGTATAATCATACACCATCGGACGTAGACATTCTAACAACTTTGCCAAATCTCTAGCCAAGATAACTTGAGGACCTGACGCAAAGTCATCATTAACAAAATAATTTAAAGCTGCTACCACATTAAACAAAAAACCATCCAGAATGTATCTGTCGAGTGATTGGCCTCGTAATTTCTCAAAATATTTTCCTTGTTCAGCTAAATATTCCATTATAGGCCTCATGTCCTCAGGATCCAACTCATCATTCATATGAGGATCCATCCTGATTCAAACACTGAGTGTACTATAATTATTCCAAGTTTATGTTACTTAGCAACAATCAATTATGCATTAAATCTCATGACAATAAGCTATGAACATGGAATACTCAATAGCATATATAATAATATTGGAAGGCTTGACAACATCATACAGAGACACAGTTTTCAAACAAAAAAAAATCACTTATCTTGTAAGTAAAAAACGGTCTTGTTCTTTCTCTGTTACCACTGATGAGCATCAGACAACACACCATAAGCACACTCCCTTGTTGAAAGTTACAGGAACCGTTACAGGAACCGTCGTTAACTGTCACTTCTGGTACTTGAATGCTGAAACTTGAATGCTGCAAGTATGTTATAGGAAGCATGTAAACATTAGACACATCACCGTGTCACCGATCAAAGATTACCAGCGACACCAAACTGTCTGTAAGCAATGCAGGTGTCAATACAGGCTTGAAGTGTTTTACTGCCGACTCATTTAGGCTGGAATAATGTGTCATAATCATCTGTTCCTAACATGACACTAGTCTATTCTTTCCTATTGTCAACTGAATACTAGTCCGTAGGCATAGAAGACGACATAACACAGGTAAAGCTGACCTGGTTCTAAATCGAAGCTCCGCCCACACAAGGCTAACTACTGTCACAGCTGAGAGAACTTGATAGTGCATACGCCACACACAGGGCACACTAAATACAGGTCAAGGTCTGGTAGAAACAATCTTACCACGTGAAATCATGAGCCTTACGTCCGGAAAGTTGGCCCACTACTGATAATGCTATTCATCAACAAATGCTAGCTGACATTCCCAAGTCCACTTTTATATGTATGTATACGCCCACACAGAGCCATAATAAATGAATAGGTGAACGTTACGTTCTGAATATTATGCCTCAACACAGCCTCCTTGTCATCTTATCCTTTCAACGCGAATTTTGCGGGTTTTAAATTCCAACTTTACTGAAAACCACCAACTGTTATAATTGCATTACAGCTAGTTTCAGTCTGAGAGAACTACCACAACAAATGTTGCAGATGATCAATGGGTTAGCTCTGTATTGTCCCTGTGTATAAAGTCTGTAGTGAGTGGTATGAAGGGTACAGTCACTCACCCTGTACTGTCAAGCATAGATCAACGAATCAGACTAGTGTTCATTTCCAATTGACAGCACATCATTTATTTACACAGCAACATCAATCCGATACGATACACTACACAGGTACAACATGATACACAAAAATCAATAATAATCAATTGCGCAGAATGTTACAGCTGTTCAGTATGATGTAAACCCTGTTTACATCGCAGTTCTAATGTTACATCAGTAAATTCACCAGAACGACTGCGGACACTGCAGTTACAAAACGCCACCCAGGCTTAGATCTATATATATTCGCAGTTCTAATGTTCCACCAGAACGACTGCTGACACTGCAGTTACTAAACGCCACCCAGGCTTAGATCTATATATATTCGCAGTTCTAATGTTCCACCAGAACGACTGCTGACACTGCAGTTACTAAACGCCACCCAGGCTTAAATCTATATATACTCAAAAGACTGTCCTCTCTGTAGTCTATAAGTAATCTGGCCTACACAACTCCTGGCCTTATAATCTCTTCAATTACTCTATCTGTTCCTGGATCCTTAAATCTATATATACTCAAAAGACTGTCCGCTCTGTAGTCTATAAGTAATCTGGCCTACACAACTCCTGGCCTTATAATCTCCAGAAAACTCTCCCTTCATAAGGAACAATGGCCTAACTATCTCCTAGCGCCGTTCCTGCACAATAGAAATCTATCAGGGAGGTAAATATGATCCAAAACATCGGCCTGTAGACACCAAGGCCTCAGAACATGTCCTTAACATAAAGTACACCTTATCTTCTCTTATCTCATCTTATCTGCAGATTTATCACATCTTATCTGCCGATAAACACATCTAAATAGGCAAGTACTAGTACACCTCGCAAAATGGCCAAATATCGTTCCCTTACACTACCCTTGGGAACACACACAAGATACAGGGCTGACTCTCCAGTCACCGCCCAAACTTAGACTGCCACGGGATGACACATCTCCCGCCCAAACAGACACCGGACTCGGCTGTTCACGGACTCCCCGTGAGCTATTCACAGCCGGCCGAAACCAGTACAGAATAACTACATGACCAGCGCTCACACGCTTTCTGTACACTCTGTTTTCTAACATATAAATGTTTAAACAACTCACAATTAAACCAGCTAACAAGTGCGACAACCCTGAATTCACACTGTATAATCAGTATAGTACGTATCACTCCCCTTTGACCTTAACACTGTTACGTACATTTATTACCTAAGGGGGTAGTCTTCGGTCCTGCAAAATGTACGCACCAGTCTTAATATAGTTATATTATTTGTGCGTTCGATTGATTCACGCACTGACGTGCACAATGCAGTGTGAGTTGCTTTGGACGCACGGGTAACCTAGTTTGGGGATTCTGACGTCATGTTTTGAACGGGGCAGTTCGGACCATGTTTATGTCCGATATATATTTCTTGGATTTTTCTGGCAAGTTTGAAGAAGCCATTATTTTGTAATGATATCTACTGGTATTCATGATGAAGCCAATAGTGGAAGTATCAAGTAAGTGTCGCCCCATGTCACATCGAATGTTTATTGAGTTAAATTAAAGTATCAGGCCGCTCCTAGTTTTGGTCTAGCGGGAATTCATCGTAGTATGTCATTCCTAGAATGGACAGACGGAGTCGTTAGCCCTTTTGAATTACCGTAGAGGGAGGATACCTACGAGTAAACGAAGTTAATTGATTTGTATGCTTCACATGTTTTTATATGCCGTATTTTCGTCAATGCCAAAGTCGTGGCATGGATATAGAGAGGTTAGTCAACACAGAACTCTAACCTGGTCGTATTGTCGTGGATGACTTTGTTTTGGATTTTATATATATGCTACCTAAGTATCGTATGGAAAAAGTCTGGAATTGTTACAAGTATGATAAGAAGTATTGCTCCTTGAGAATGAATCCGTTGGCCATAAGATACGTCCTTGAAAGAAGGTCAACGGACTTGACTGCAATACATATGATATGGTAGAGGAAGTGATCCTTAGTCACTTGAATAAGAGGACTTAATTGTTAGAGAATCTTCATGAACTTGAAAAGTAATTATCAACATTTTCGACGTATGACCCTTTTTGCACCTGTAACTATGATCGTCTTGTTCCACTCCGTATGTGTCACGTTAAATAAAATATATGTACAGTCATCACAGACTTGTGTGCTGCCAGTAAGTGACCAGTTAAACACTACTTGTTGGAGTTCGTTTTGAAGAACATTTTCTGACATTTTTGTTCCTTTGCAACCATTCGCGTAATGAAGTTCTTTACCATTAGAATTGAACTCCAACAGTTGCCCTGATTGCTAAATCAGAGGCACATCTCCAATCCAACCTGCAAGTCTGGAAGGAAGAGCTGGAGAAGAGAGGGATGGTCATAAACAGCTCTAAAACAAAATCCATGGTGATATCACGACAAGAAAGAAGACATCAGATTAAGCTGTGAGAACAGGTCCTGGAGCAGGTCGACCACTTTAATTACCTCGGAGCTATTACAGACCGAAAGGGAGGCATCAAAGAAGAGTTGGCCACTCGAAAAGCATGAGCTGGGAGACTTTTTCAAGCCATAAATCGAGAATTCCCCAGCAAGAGAGAGGTTGGTAAGAAAACGTAGATAGCTGTATACCGCTCCACATATATTCCAGTCTTGACATATGGATGCGAGAAATGGGCAATGACTACAACCAACAAAAACCAGATTCAAATCTCAGAAATGAGGTATCGGAGGAAGGTGGTTGAATTAACAAGAAGAGACATGGTCCGCAACCAGGCGATACGCCACGGCCTAAAATCCCACCCCCTTCAGAGCCATGTAGATCTGTCCCAACTAAGATGGTTTGGCCATGTCTGCAGAATGGGAGAAGATCGGCTACCACGACAAGCATGGGAAACAAAGAGCCAGGGATCCAGATCCCCAGGACGAGCCAGAGTCCGCTGGAAGGACAACATTAGAAAATCTTTGAAGGACCGAAAACTAAAAGGGAACCAGGCCAGGAGGAAGACAGCCGATTGGATAGTCTGGCGCTCTCTCTTCCAGACATCTACACCTCACAGTAGAAGGGGAACGACTAAGTAAGTAAGTAAGTAGGTGAAAAGTAATTTTCGTTTAAATTAACGACTACTGCTTTCAGTGACTACCTTCGTACCTTGTTTACAGTAATTGCAAATTACTTTTTAGCAACTGTTTAGGAAACTTATGAAATGTCAAAATCAAACTATAATATTTTGATATTCGAGTGAAAATGAATTTTCGTTTAAGTTAATTACTGCTGGTTTAAGTGACTATCCTCGTGCCTTGTTTACAGTAATTGCAAATGCAAGCCGCACAAAATACTGTTATTCCTTATGGTTCCACCGGAAGAGTGATTTCACTTTGCTTCCGAGTTTTACCAAAATACTCTTATTTCTTATGATAGGATCGCAAAAGCAATTTTATTCTGCTCCCGAGTTTTAGCAAGAAGCAAATTAATAAGACACATTTTCCATTTCCGACCTGGCACACCAAGAAAGAATAGTCCACAACTCATCCTTTTTTAATGTTCTTACTACTGTTTTTGGTAGCAACTTTCTTTTCAAACTTATATAGATTATTGCTTGTTAAAAAAAAAAAACCACATGATTATTATTTTATGTCATACATACTTGAAATATAAAAGACACAGTGATTATATTGAGCTGTATAAATATTAGTTTCTCATTTCCGTGAGATACGACCTATTGAAGCGAGACACACGTATAACGCCTGTTATATTCGGACACATGTCTAAATAAAGAAGATCTTTCGTTTTGATGTATTGTTTAGCTCTGAGCTAGTTTTTTTTTTTTTTTTAAGAGCCAAAAACAAAATAAAACTTAAATGTTGCCTTATTTTGGCGAGGCGCACCCCGTTTGAGATTGGCACATGTACAATTATAGAAATCCCTTCGGTCTAGCAATGTGATATGATCCTCTGTGTTTTCACACAAAAGATCTAATGACACATGAGTGTCACTATACTGGTCCTTTGTGCCGGGCACATGGTTATATTAGGGCGCATGTCCAAGTATTAAAAAAACCCTTAGGTCTGTGGTTTATCTATTTGATTTTTTTTTTCTCTCGCATGAGGTCGCATATTTTTTCCTCGCATGAGGTCGCATTGGCACCCACCTCAAACCCGGCTCTGGTCAAGACCACATGTCCCAACACAAGAAGACCCAATGACAAACTGTGTCACTGTAGTGATCCTCTGTGTTCTCACACAAGGGACCTAATGACACATGAATGTCACTGTACCGGTCCCTGTGTCTAGACACATGATCCTAGCCAAAAGCAAGATATTAGGGCGTTGGGTTTCACAGCGTTATTTGCGCTATTTGATTTTTTTTTTCCTCGCATGAGGTCGCATATTTTTTCCTCGCATGAGGTCGCATTGGCACCCACCCCAAACCCGGCTCTGGTCAAGACCACATGTCCCAACACAAAAAGACCCAATGACAAACTGTGTCACTGTAGTGATCCTCTGTGTTCTCACACAATTGACCTAATGACACATGAATGTCACTGTACCGGTCCCTGTGTCTAGACACATGATCCTAGCCAAAAGCCAGATATTAGGGCTTTGGGTTTTCACAACGTTATTTGCGCTATTTGATATTTTTTTTTCCCTCGCATGAGGTCGCATATTTTTTCCTCGCATGAGGTCGCATTGGCAACCACCCCAAACCCGGCTCTGGTCAAGACCACATGTCCCAACACAAGAAGACCCAATGACAAACTGTGTCACTGTAGTGATCCTCTGTGTTCTCACACAAGGGACCTAATGACACATGAATGTCACTGTACCGGTCCCTGTGTCTAGACACTTTTGTTTTTCCTCGCATGAGGTCACATATTTTTTCCTCGCATGAGGTCGCATTGGCACCCACCCCAAACCCGGCTCTGGTCAAGACCACATGTCCCAACACAAGAAGACCCAATGACAAACTGTGTCACTGTAGTGATCCTCTGTGTTCTCACACAAGGGACTTTTTTTTCCTCTCATGAGGTCGCATATTTTTTCCTCGCATGAGGTCGCATTATCCACGCCCAAATCTGGCCCTGGTCAAGACCACATGTCCCAACACAAGAAGACCCAATGACAAACTGTGTTACTGTAGTGATCCTCTGTGTTCTCACACAAGGGACCTAATGACACATGAATGTCACTGTACCGGTCCCTGTGTCTAGACACATGATCCTAGCCACAGGCCAGATATTAGGGCTTTGGGTTTTCACAGCGTTATTTGCGCTATTTGATTTTTTTTTTTCCTCGCATGAGGTCGCATATTTTTTCCTCGCATGAGGTCGCATTATCCCCGCCCAAATCTAGCCCTGGTCAAGACCACATGTCCCAACACAAGAAGACCCAATGACAAACTGTGTCACTGTAGTGATCCTCTGTGTTCTCACACAAGGGACCTAATAAAACATGAATGTCACTGTACCGGTCCCTGTGTCTAGACACATGATCCTAGCCAAAAGCCAGATATTAGGGCGTTGGGTTTTCACAGCGTTATTTGCGCTATTTGATAAAGACGCTTTCCTTTTACAAAAGATATTGCAGTCTGTTTCAGTTGTGGTGTTCGAAAAACTATGTAACATTTGATAAATAAATAAACTGCATGGTAAAATGAAATTAAATGTAAAATAAACAGTAATAATAACTTATATACTACATCAAACTAATTTTTAAATACTTTTGCATAAAGCATTAGTGTTTGTTTAAATAATTTGAATTTCTATATAGAATAAAGAAATGAAGAGTTGTAAATTACGACCTTTTAATAATTTTATCGTTTTGATTGTTTCCCTTGATTCATAATTTTACCATTTGGATTGCTTCCCGTGATTCAGATAGACACTGATTACGGCTTGTCGTAGATTTTTTGATAGGGGAATTAAGACATAGTTTGGTCCCTTCTGAATAGAACTAGAACAGGTGATGACTCAGTGAGAGATAAGATAAGAAATAGATTTTCACGAGTGAAATGGTGAAAAAAATAGGTAGAGTCTGTCCCTGGACTCGAGAAGATCCTCTAGTTCAGCCTATCTCTACAATAGAACTTTGTCAGACAGTATACGTATATATATATATATATATATATATATATATATATATATATATATATATATATATATATACACATATATATATATATATATATATATATATGTGTATATATATATCAACCACTCACATACTCACACACACACACACATAAGTGACGACAGTTAGAGGCACAAACGTGAAAACTATATCAATGAAATAGGGATATGTTGGGACGAGCTGACAAACACATGTAAATAAAGTTTTTATGTTAATTTTATTTACTATAAAGAAACTCTACAACAGCAGTATTTTGAATATCAATCAAGTTCAAATAAACATAGGTTAATGAATTAATAAAGAAATATACACATAGGTGTAATCCTCGCTCCCTCTGTTGAGACAAGATCCCGTTAGAAGAAAGTTATTAAACCCCAAAGAGTCAAAGATTTATACGCAATGGTCTTGGATTTCCCTCTACAGTAAAGAACACAGTTTATACGTTAATCTATTCTGACAGGGACAGTATTAGCAAAACTGACACACACAAAATAAACAACGTGAGTACATGGATTCTAAAAGATATATATGAGAATTATTCATTTATCCTTCCTCTCTTCTCAGACAACCGTGGCCACGTTCATTCTTTCTTACCTAATACTTGATTTGCAACTTCTGGAACAATCTTTAGGACACACGCACACAGCAAATCCAGTGTTATTTTGGCAAAGAAAACCCCAGCTCCTCAAAGACAGATTAAATCCACTTCTCCGGGGAACGTTCACTTTGTTACTTTTATTTAGGACTTCTGTTTATGTCACATTAATTAGTCCAGGTAAGAAATTTAACAGTGCTCACAGTGTCAGTAGCTTGAGATTTCCAGTACATAGGAATGTCAGGTCGGTAACTTCTCTCAGTATAAAAATTCCTTGTCACGCCACAAATGGTCAAACGTCGGGAAATGTTAATGTTGGTGATGTCGCCACGACGGGCTGAATGTAAATGAAATTGGGAAAAGAAATTTGGATCTATAAGCCCAGTTACAAAGTCACTCTTAATGTTCTTTGGGTTGGTACTCTATCTCTCTCTCTCTCTCTCTCTCTCTCTCTCTGGATGAAAACACAACCCCCGGGACAGGTTTACACTGAAGACCCAGATACTACGTAAAAAATGTTCTTTATATGGTTATTCTCAGATTTATATAGAAGCCGCTGGTAGATTTTGGGTTTGACTCCGTACTGTGTAAAGGAGAAAAATACAAATACTTAACCATAATAATAGTATTCTCAATCCTATCCTTAACTCGCGTAAAATATTATTTATTCATACACCCAGTTATTTAACTTTAAATAGAACTACACGTGTATCTCATATTGAATCGTTGAATAAAAGTCTGCGTGAAATAAGCTCTCATTCATTCATGTGACGTATTCTTTCCAGAACGTTGTCTCTATTACAGCTGCTCTGAACGCATCACGATTCTGGGCAAGTCGACCTGCATCAGCCAAAGACAAGTTCAGACTCTCTGTGATGTCCTGGGTCCACCGTCGTCTAGGTCGACCCCTTCCCCTTTTTCCAGGGACCATGCCTTCCATCACTATTTTTTCCAGACTATTATGTCTTTTAATATGACCAAAAAATTTCAGCTTCCTTATTGTGTTGGTATTTAAAAGCCAATGTTCCTGTATGTTTAGTGAGTGCAGTACTTCTCTGTTGGTCTTTTTTCTGTCCAGGTTATTCTCAACATCCTTCTGTAGCATTTCATTTCGAATGATGTAATCTTTTTTGCAACTGTTTTATTGAGTGTCCAAGTCTCGCAGCCGTATGTTGCTACTGGGAATATACATGCTCTGATCAGTTGTAACTTTGTTTCTTAGCTTTTGCCTTGCCATAGGTTTTTCATCTGTATTAGTTTATGTGAAGCAATTGCAAGTCCTCTTTTAATTTCTACTGAAATAAGCTCTAGTCATTAATAATTTTAATCATCATGAATTAGAAATAAATATATATTTCGTCAGTACTCATAATGAATAGTGCGTTTACTAGACGATTAAAATAACTCTTACTGGTTAATATTAGTTAGTTAGATTTACGCTACAGCCGCAACAAGTTAGCGATAGATTATATTAATTCGCTAGTCACTTTGCACAAAACTCCTAGTGAAATAAAATGACGGACTTAACCATTAAGTCACTCTACCCAGAAAAACCTTAGTGAATAAAATGACGGACTTAACCATTAAATCACTCTACACAGAAAACTCTTTGTGAAATAATGATTACCGCAAACACAGAATTAGGACTACTCCAACGATAAACTAAGTAATTCCAAATGGTATATTGAATCTAGAAATCGCAGCTAGTTGTCTCTAGGACTTCTGTGGGTACTGAATAATGGATTTTAAAAGCTGGAGAATATATATTAAATTTGCAGAACTTCGCTCAGACTTGTTACTTTTAACGCCTTCGCTCAGATTTCGGGCTTTTCTTCGGTCGATCTGCGAATCAGAGGGAAAATTCACACTTTTACCGCTTGAAGACTCTGGCAATCGAGCGAAGCCCGTCCTTTGATCTGTCAATTTCCACCGTGTTTAATTACCTTCCAAACTAACGGATTAAGGAGGAGTAACTATGATTATCTTCCCTTTGTTCCAAATTATCTACTCCTTCTACTCAAATTATTTCCCCTGATCACTGTCTACCGAAAATACGTTTCCACTACATTAGCTAATCTTCACCTGAGCTAAAAGTACGACTTTTTTTTAAAGTAGTCGCCCCTTTCTAAGCATTCCGTCTACCCGTCTAATTGCAATCATTCCTCGTAGTTTATACGACATAGAGAAAACAAAATAAAATAGGCGTGCTAAATTAAGAAAGAGACAGATATCTGAATCCTCTTCCACACGGCCCTGTTTTACGCATAGACAAATATCAGTAGGAACCAAATTATGTTACCTGGCAACCTGTGACAAAATTACTTACATTTAAACGGACCTTCGACGATCATAACTATTTAATAATTTTGTTTTCTGCAACAACTAAAGTTTTTACTATAACATAACTTAAAAATAATTGCAATGGAAAAAAGCTCTTTTACAATTTAAATTTGTTTGACTACGCATTTTAAAATTCTGTAACAGAAATACTTTAAACCATGTTAGATTTTCATTAAGATTAAACACGCACAGTGGACCCTTTAAATTCGTTTGACCACGCATTTTAAAAATGCGATTTAAAAAAATAATACTTTAAACTATGTTAGATTTCCATTTAAACACGCCCAGTGGATGTTGATCGTCACTTTTTGGTTCTTGTAAAATAATATTTTAGCTTATGTTTGTTTCGTTGTTGGCCATATGCCTACCCAAAGCTTCAGCCCATACGCTTTAATCAACATCAATTTTGCCATTGCCAAAAAAGCAGGAATGTTGTCCCGTCTCAATTTTGTTGTTAGAACACAAACATAAATTAACATGAGATCCAAAGCATGTCAGTAGTAATTAAGAAGTGAATTATAAACTATACAGTTTAAAAAGTAAGGACTCGTAAGATTGCAAGAATTAGACAACTTAAAAGGAAAAGTGCTTAAGTGGCCATGTGTCCTTTCACGACTCACTTCCGAAGGGAGGCAATGCTGCCTTTCAGATTGTCCTTGGTTTGATTTCCCTTTTGTTACTTTTCTGTTGTGTCCTAATATTTTAATCCTAATTGATGCTTGGTTTGTATCTATATTCGTTTATTATCTATTTCTTAAGGCAGAAGCTACATCTTTGTTCCCTTTGCGGGATATTAACCCTATCTGTGAATAATTCATTATTTTTCTTATCTTTTGTCTGCTAAATGTTTCAATAATGTTTACTAAGTTTTATTGTGCTGACTATTGCCAGTTCTAAGATTCTGGAGAGTACAAACACGTAAAAAGGATAATTGAAAGAACTCAGTGATTTTATCATTTCACTTTGTCATGATCCTGGCCAGATAATGAAACAAATCAAGACCAAAGGTCCAGCGATCGTGTCTGTGGTAAGGTGTCCATGTGTTATGGTCGTAATGTTGAAAGAAAGATTGTAAGAGAGTAATGGCTGATATCCTGGCTAACCGATTTCGCTTGGCTCATATCAGGGACAGATAGGTGGTAAAGGAGATGAGAAGGGGTGAGACATTCATGACACATTAGGCAATAATTGTATTCCTGGCATATTAACAGAATTATACTGTTGAGTAACTGAGTGACTTTCACCAGTTTGCAGGATTCTTGACAATTAGATTAGATTCAGCTTGCGATTCGTAAATAGAGAGAAGCTTACAAAGTATCGAGACACGTAGGTGAGAACTTTCAAATTTCTGCTAAAATAGACGTGACGTAAACATCAAGCACTGATCTATAATACAAGACTTGCCTGTTAAATTGCGGTTAGCTAATCGAATCCAAGACCGCGTGCAATTCGAATACTAACCTAGTGTTAATCGGTTATGATTTCTGAACATTTCTAAGGCACGGGTGGTGCCAGACCAATGTACGAAGATGGGGGAGAGGGGGTATGGCTGGCGTGGAGAATGAAATGGAGAGAAACTAACAAAAATATTATAGAGAAAAAACTGTGGTGTCAGAAGAAACCCGTTTCCTGTTACTACAGAAGACGCAGGAAGAGAATGGTTCTTTATTAGTCACCAACCTCCTACATTATTTCTTTAGATCCGCTTTCTCTAAAGTTCTTCATTTATTTAACGCTGTGGTTCCCAAAGAGGATGATGTGATACCACACCCCTGAGGACGTTGAAAGGATCTAACTGAGCGATAAGGGAAAAGGGAGCGACATGGTGGCATTCATTAGTAAAAAGGTGGTTGAGCATTAGTCATACTAAATCCACCAATATTTCTGAATATAACGCTTTCATGTACTCGCGGTTTCATTATACAGGGCCCTTACGTGAGCCCTTAATAGGAGAATGTAGCCTGAACAAACCCCAACCCAAAGCTACTCCATAACGTCGCTCGTCCCAGTTTCTAATACAGCCTATTTCAGAGGTTCCAGAACTAGCGTACACGTAAAGGGGTAACACGAAACTTTTCAAAGGATACTGGGAATATTTGGTTATTAACTGCATTATTCTATTAAAATATCGTGTAGCAGTGTTAGGGAAATGTTATGGATTTGAGAAACAACATCAATGAGGCATGAACGAGAAAGATGAGAAATGGAGGGGGCGCTGGGGATGTTCTCTGGGAGCTAAGAGGGCGGTGACCAGAGAAAGCTTAAGAAACATTGTTTTAACTCAGTACCATCATCTTTAGCTTTCGATTGACAGAGTGGTTAGAGCGCTGGTCACTCGCGGCTAAGGTTACGGGTTAGAATCACAGTACCGATACGTTCCAGTCTACCCAGTTGTAAACGGGGACCTGACTTTGAGTTAGAGACGGACAAGGCAGCGAGGAAGGGAACTGGTCACCCTACCAGTTGATGTTGGACCTGGTAAGGTGAAGTCTCTAACACTTCACTCCCCTACGGCAGTATCCGCTATTGGACCACCTTTTACCATCATCTTTATCATTATCAAAATCCTTCTGCCCCTGAAGAAATATGAGCCTTCAAAACGTTTCGGCACAGCCGGCATGTCGTCCTGTGCCACCCGCTCAAGTTTTTAATATGTCTTCTTTATCCTTTTTTTTCTTTCATGTCTCTTTCTTTCCCCCCCCCCCCCTTTTCTTTCTACATCCCTTCCTAAGGGTTTGCCGGGAGTGGAATGATGTCGATGTTGTTCAACAATCACAATAACAATCACAATAACAATCTCAATAACAATAACAATCACAATAACAATCACAATAACAATCACAATAACGATAACAATCACAATAACAATCACAATAACAATTACAATAACAATAACAATAACAATCACAATAACATTTACAATAACAATTACAATAACAATAACAATCACAATAACAATCACAATAACAATCACAATAACAATCACAATAACAATTACAATAACAATTACAATAACAATAACAATCACAATAACAATAACAATAACAATCACAATAACAATCACAATAACAATAACAATTAACAATACATCCTTTACGCTGGTGGAGCCACGGTAGCACAATGGTTAGTACAATGGCTTCCACGCTCGATAGTCCTTGGCGTGAAAAAGTCTCCCAGCTGCTGCTTTTCGAGTGGCCAACTCTTCTTTGATGCCTCCCTTCCGGTCTATAACAGCTCCGAGATATTTAAAGTGGTCGACCTGCCCCAGGACCTGTTCTCCCAGCTTAATCTGATGTCTTCTTTCTTCTCGTGATACATGGATTTTGTTTTAGAGCTGCTTATGACCATCCCTCTCTTCTCCACTTCTTCCTTCCAGACTTACAGGTTGGATTGGAGATGTGCCTCTGATTTAGCAATCAGGGCAACATCATCAGCAAATGCCAGCTCTGAAATACAGACATGTCTCATCTTCCAGTAGCCCACTGAATACTTTCTTGTTCTCTCCTTATATGCCATGATGACATCGTCCATGACGAGTACGAAAAGATAAGGTAACAGGATATCACCTTGTCTTAAACCAGTGGGCGTCCTGAACTCTTCTGACTTATGGTTTGCTGTCCCCACATAATTTCTGCAAGACTTGTAGAAGCTCTGTATAGCATGAATCAGAGGTGCTGGAATGTTCTTCCTTGCCAAACAGTCCCAAAGTTTGCTCGAATATTAAAATATTAAAGTTTTACTGTTTGATTTTTTACATTTCCTAAGTTTCCTAAACAGTACTAGGAAAATCCGGGCAACTCCGGATTCTTACAGCTAGTGTCAAAATAAATGTAACTATTTAATAACGAGCAAAAAAATGACGGGAATAAATTTTGGTGCGCTCGCTATTTATAGTGCATGTCCTGATGAAGGGCTTTCATTCTCCTGTGGTAATTAAATTCCTTTCTAATCCATGTCAACTTCATTGGATATCTATAGTCAAACGTATTATGACTTATGGTCAATGCTCCATGAAAAAAAACTTGAAAATGCGTGTTCTTTTAGAGAGTGTTCAGTTTAGCTTTCACGGGCAATGCGTAATTTCCGTACTTTCCCGACAGTGCACCACGAATAGACTGCAATGCAAGCTTGTTCCTTTAGTGGGTGTTCAGTTGAATTTTCGCGACGCAATGCGGGTCGTTTTCGTATTTACTGGAAAGGCAGATGGCATTGTTTTATTGTTGGTTAAAAACGTTTCATTACGACGATTATTAACCTGGGGACATTAAACTGAAATGAAAAGGCAATACAGGAAAGTGAATGACCCTAGGTCCACAAATTAGGTCACAATGTAAAACTTTACTTAACTTCTCCTGTTTCTTTTAAACATCATCCTCCTCATCACCATCATCACACTTCAGCTCTCCAGGAAGCATATACCTTCAGCAAACATACTTCAAGACTTCCTGCCCTGTGCCATCAGCTCAACGTCTTATTGCCCTTCATTACTGTCTCCTGTTCCTTTCTCCATGTGTTCCTTGGTCTTCCTCTAGTTTTCTTGCCCTGGTGATTCCAGAACTAAAACTGCCTGGTAATGCTATCAAAAGGTTTCCATCATCTAATTCTTATATTATTTTCCACTTGCACTTGTCTGGTTGTTTGTCATCAGTTCTATATGAGTGATTTGGTCATACCACTTTAATCCTTCTATTCCCAGCAGGGAGCTATTTTTGAAAGTCTGCAGCTTCTTAATTGTTGTCTTTGTTAAGGTAATGATAATAACATCACCTGTGATAATTACTATGATGATACGGTTAGTACTCGTCAGCAGTTTTGTGAAAGGGAGAAAAAAAATAATCGACAACAGGGCAGTTACATGCTCTTGTCACTTTTCAGAAAGCAGAAAATACGAACTATCTTGTTCGATTTTGCTCTCAGCCGAGATTTACCATGTTTATAAATTACACGTGTTGACAGGTTGATGATGGCCACAGTCTTCTGTGTCTTAGAAGTCGTCATGATGGTCCCCAGTTTTGTGCATACAAGACGTCTCTCGCTGGAAGGGATAATCAGATAAATGAAATTATCTTTGAGATTTTACACGACGCTTGGCCTCGTTAACTAGTGGCTCTCCTAAAGCTTTTGACGTGCAAAGATCAGGATATTACGGGAATATAACAAATGCTGTAAATGACGCGACTGTAAGATACCAATTGCCATGAAAGACATAACTAGAAAATAACAGTTGCTATAAAGGCATTGAATGAGAAGATACTACATTTATTTCTTAGTTTGAACAAAGAAATGTGTGTTACCGTTACAACTGAGAATGATAATCATTTTTTTGTCCACGAACTCATGTTGAGATTTGATTTCTTGTATGGCCGCTTTTCTTGGAATGTTGTTTAAATCCGCAAACAAATTCAAACAGACAAAACAAAAAATTATATAAACTTTCAGCGCATTTGGATGTCATCATTATCATCATAATCGTAATCCTCCTCCTCATTATCACCGTCATTTTCCTTTGATGTCCTTACAAAGCATGGAGCTACCACTTTAACTGGTCTCTTTTTCAGGGAGCTCTCATCAAGCATGCAAACGATCATGCAGCGGTGGTTTCTGTGGCGCATTTGTTTTACATGATGAGGTTGCCTGTCCCATGCACAACCTCATACTAGTCGCCATGTACGACATGCTTGAGGATGCACTAGTCCTACTCTGTCTTCGTATTTTCAGAGACCTCCAGAAACAACGATGGGATTCTTGTAGATGTAGGCTTACAAAATGGTCGCATTAATCATACTCTGCGGTAGCGCAGTGGTTAGTGCACTGGCTTCCTTCGATCCCCAGTTGAGGTGGGATTTTTCAGACCGCAAACGGCTCCGGGGTCGACCCAGCCTCATGAATTGGGTACCAGAACAAGTCTGGGAAGCATAAGGCGGCCGGCGTGATGATGACCACATCACCACTAGTGTACTGACGTTCAAGACAATACAGGCCGAACACCGTATTCCCAATATGCCTCAATAGGCATGTAACGGGATCCTTTACCTCTACCTTTCACATTTTCACATAAAATAATGGCCACTCTCCGTTGATGCAATCACACACACCTACCCTCGCACATACACTCACGCATAAGATATTGATCCGTGTATCTTACCCATGAATTCGTCCAGTGGTGTCGTGGAGAGAAAAAGGTACACATGTTATGAGGGGCGACTAAATGTTACTCGTATATTAAATGGGATTGTTAATTTTGTTTTTACTGTGCATCCCCTACTCGAGAAGAACGGGATCGTCCATTTTTTTTTCACTGTGCTTCCCATACTCGAGAGAAAGGAATCGTCCAGTCATTTGTTTTTTTCACTTTATCTAGAAACATTGAGAAGAAAGGGATCGTCCATTAAAAAACAAAATAAAAAATAAATTGTTTCCCTTTTGAGAGCTTTGCCTTCTTGTATTGAGGCAAGCTCATTGAACCTACATGGTTACATCAAAGCACAATTTACTGTTCAAAAATAAGTGAACTCCGTTAACTATAGTATAGTGTTAATAAAAACTAAGTCCTGCTAGCTTCTATTAGCTAGCATGAAGAAGCCTTCAAATTGACTTGTTCTGAAAAAGACTGCTTGTCCAGCGTTGATAGATATTAACACATTAACTACCGAATTGAAAAACACACTGTGGCCGAATTAAATTGTTTTCCCATTTTCATCCTGTAGGTGTTTGCACAAAGTAAGGTGTAGTTTTCGTAATTGTTTACAGATTTTTATGAATTACACGTCATTTTAAAGGTAAATGAATGTACTATTACAATAAACACCGGGTGTAACTCTAATAGAGGTTGTTGCTATTTAACGGCCCTCCGATGGCCAAGGACTTGCAATATTTTCACAATTATAACTGCTTGCGCCCCATCTCTATCAAAATCCCAATTTCAATCAATGTGCACACCGTTTTCACTCTTGTCCTCGTCGCTAGATCTATCAGTCAATTGTTGAAACACGTTTCTATCCTATTCAGCCGTTAGACGAGATGTGCACACATTTTTTGTAGTCCTATCACTAGTTGCCACGGTAAACAGTTTTACACGATTTGGTAACTAACCCAAAGCGCTGAAAAATATGAACATAATATCAATTTTCCAGTGTTCTACAACAACCATGCTTTGGGAATTTGTTTTCCGGTGGCAACTCAAAATCTCGAACCAGAACAGAGAGTGTTTCAGTACATTTTTCATTTGTTTTATTACTAAAATTAGATTGGCGCTCTCAGCGGCTTGCGGTCCAAATGTGATTATATTGTGAGCCGCTGACAGCGGCTTGCGGTAGTTAATGTGTTAAGTCATATGATAGGAAACTCTTTACAGAGCGTAACAACAGGAAGCAATCTGATCATCAGAAGAATTCCCCCCGTCCGACAAGTGTTTCGGCCCTACATACTCCTTTACACTCTAAGGGGGGCGGGCCCACTTGGGTCATGACTCCTAAGCGTCTCAGCTTCCTGTTGTCTTGTATCGAAAATGAACCCATTTCACTTATGGTAGCAACTTTAATCCACAACTCCGCCAGCCGTGGAGGCAATTGTGAAAGTAACAAAGAGAAGACAAATTATTCCGTTCGCTCCGTAGCACATCTGTCACAGAGGCTTTAGGATCATTCTTCTTCTTCTTCTTCCGTCCTTAGCCACCGACCGTCAAAGCAGTCAGTGGCCATTACGCCTAGTGGCGTCTTAGGGCAACAGCAGATAGGTTTTCTTTGCCATTGTTTCCCATCACGCCTATTGGCGTCTTTAGGGCAACGGCAAATCAATCCATTTGCTGTTGTTTCCGTAATCGAAGTGACTGCAAACGGGTGATCAGCCCGTTGGTTTTAGGATCATTAAATTGCCTATATCCTCTTCTTTTTCTTTCACCCGTATCCTCTATTTTTATTATCACTCTTTACCTTTTTCTTGTATTTTTCGCATCCATTCGTTTGCGAAAAATATTTTCTTTCCCATTCTCAATTTTACCGTTTTCTTTCTCATACTGGTAAACGCATTTATGACATAATGTATCAGTCTCTACACTACACGGGAGAGCGTTAAATGCATTCTATGGCATTAGGTGTCAGTGGACCAAACTGTGAACATATTCGTCTGGCCAGATATAGGAGCAGACATATATCTACAGCCTTCCCTTGCACCAGACGATTTGGCGTGAGAAGGCATTCGGTCAATCGCTGCAGATTGACGAAATACACCGTGAATATTCGCTTTCGCCAGACATATAGGCGACAAATTTGTCTGCATTTTCACCTGCCACAACGAGTGGTGTCGGCTGAACGTTCAGAAAGGCGCGATAACTGACATCTCCTCGACGCAGTTTGAGACATTTGTCTGGAAATCTCAGCTGACAAGGCAATCACGGTTGGCCTGGTCCGCGCGAGGTGAGAAAACGCACGAGTGTCAGTTCATGGTTACGTAGTGTTAGGAAAGACGAGAGATTGCGTGGTTTTGGAAATAGGGCACATTCTTTGTGTGTGTTTCATATATCTTAAACGAGAGTTTGAGACTTAATTCACTCAGTAACTTCGGAGTCAAGACTAGAACAAGCCTTCGTTCGATTCCTAAGAATCTCTGTTAATAGAGATGGCATTTAGTTTGGTCGAAGTGGTTTAAGTTCTTAGTAGTTCTGTGTTGAGGTAAATATTATATATATTATATTCTAGTATTTTGTGAAGTGTTTAAAGTGTTAAATCGTTTATTTTATTTCACTAGTTAGATTTGGTGCAGAGCGCTTAATTTATATAGTCTGTATTATTTTATAGTGACGAGTTATAGTGGAACACAGAAATTATATTTCTAGCTTAAACTCAGTCGGCTATTAAGGAATTTAATTTTACTGCTAAAATAATCAGACGAGAATAATTTTTCTAAACTAACTTATAAATGCTAGAAGCCTCATGAGCGTTGACGGAATACGCATGTATTCCTAATTCATGAGGATTGAGGATTTTTAAATATTACTTACTTCCCGGGAATTTAAATGATAAGTGAAGCACTACGCTTGCAATTTAAAATTTTCCGTTATATCCGAGTACATAGTATGTATAATTATTTGGTATGTGTTCTTTCCATTTATATATAGTGAAACTGTGGTACCCAAACTTTGCCAGCGTTTAGTACAGAGACATACCTATGAGAAACATAAACATTTTTATCTTTTAACCACGTGGGTTTACAAGTTAAAACAGTGCGTGTGTCTTCATAAATAGACAGAGTACAACTCTCACTAACGGGTTTTATTAAAGACTAAATGTTTTATACTGGGCCTTTGAGCCAGATCAGATTTTCTGCACAAACTCTATGTACAAATTTAGCCGTTGTGGCAAGAAACATATTAACGTCAGTAACATTCCGACGGAGTTTCGACTAGTGGTGTGGTGACCAAATATAGTCTTTTCCTGAAAGTAGACCCCGATCTGACATTCCTCAATTCTAGAAACCTAAGCTATTGACACTGTGCTCGTTGTGAATGTTTCGTGTCTGGACAATTTTAATGGGACCTAAACAGTTTAAGAGTTATCTACCCTTCCAAGATGGAGGTGAAATTCATTTCTCACCTTAGACGCCGAAAGAAAAACATCAGGAATGTGTATATTTCGATGGATAGTACCATGTTATGTTAAATTATAGAATAAAAGATACACCAGAGTATCTAGTGGTGTAGATATTTTCCTATAACTGACCTCGAAACCCTCGAATCGGTCGGTTGGATAGGAGGGTTGATCAGAGAGTTAACAATTCACTATCGTAAAACAAGCGATTGTTACCGAAACAGAACCAGGCTCGACAGTAAACATGACTCACTCTAATATCTTGGGGGCTAAGGAGATTTTTAAAATTGGATAAGAGAAGACTCTAGGCAGAAATATGTCTCCGACTATATAAGGAAAAGACGATGGTCATATATCGGTCATGTCCTACGAATGCAAAACAACAGAATACCACTACAGGCGCTCACTTGGGTTCCTGGGGGTAAGAGGACAAAAGGAAGACCAAAAGAAACACTCAGAAGAACAATAATAAGAGAAGGAAGAACTTTGGGCCTAAATAATGTGCAAGAGCTAAGAGGAGTGGCGTCACAACGAACAACCTGGAGAGCACTGGTTTCTGCCTTATGCGCCGTGTTTGGTGCTTAAAGAATTTATTATTATTAAACAGACATCCGAAAAATAAGAACACCCAAGGAGTCGTTCCCGGAAGCAGAGAATTCATCCTGTCTTTTTGGAACTGGGGATTTCTTGGTCAAAGACTGCCCTTGACGAGTCTGTAGGTGAATGTCCTAAAAATTGTATTACCAGAAGTGGCTATCTAAGCTGTGAGAATGAACATGTGCACGTGTGCTCGGCTGAATGAATAAAGTGAATGCAAGACGGAGTGTTTGTTATTGTTGTAATTGGGCACCCATTTTGTTATCTTAACTTTCTGTATGCAAGTATTGCTAAATCATATTTCCCTTAAAATACAGCAGAGATATCACGTCTGTTCATACCTTAAGAAGGGGAAATATTAGCCCTAATCCTATGTATCCTTGTTTCCTTGGGGCTATCACTTTCTTCCAACAGGACTGTGGGCATACCTAGAGGGATAAGATCTAACGGTGGGTCTATCATTTCTTGTAGCAATTCCTTGATTTTTATGACTATGTGTATATGCTTTGATGTAATTTCTATGTGTTGTGAGGAAATTTTAGATGATAATTAAAATTTCTCTTGAAATTAATCAGCGTGTTGGTCAGCTCGTTCTAGAATATTTATATAATCATTTGTTATAGTTTTCCCACGTCTGTACGTCCAACAGTCATCATATGGGTGCGTTCACGTGAGTGGTTATATATATATATATATATATATATATATATATATATATATATATATATATATATATATATATATATATGTATGTGTGTGTGTGTGTGTGTTTAGGCTGTCTGACTCCTCGAAAGCTGTCGTAGAAGATAGGTGAGAGAGAGAAGATTTCTCGATCTCAGAGACAGCCTCTTAATCATATTCTACCATCTCACTCGTGGAAATCTATTGCTATTACTACTTCTCACTGTGACTATCACTTATTCTAATCTATTCAGAAGGGACCAACCCAAGTCTTAATTCCACTATCAAAAATCTACGACAACATCACAACTACGGACACACACTGAGTCAACTGCGCGAAGCCGACGAGACTTGACACTGCGCGCTCGCCACTGAAATTCTTCCTGACACCCCTTATAGTATACATCGCCTGTCGCCTCTCAGCCACAGCCCTTTCACGAGTACACCTAAAAACTCAGCGTATTGTGGACTTAGAAAAATTCCTGGTGTTTTCCGTACCGCAGCGTTTATTGTCACGATTTCCATTGCCCATTGCGGTTGTTTCACAGCCAGCCTGATGCCTTTTCGGTAGTTTCACTAAGCCTCTTCAGTGCCCTTGTTCTCGACTGTCCCCTCAGCCCCAACAGTTTCAATAGATCATACACTGATGCAGCCACAAGCCCTCTTGCGCCCACTTCAACAGCCATGACCCTTGCAGTGAACCCATCGTGTCTCAGATCCGCGGCCAGATCAATATACTTGGCCGCTTTGAACGAATGTTGCTCGTCTAATCTGGATTCAAATGGCACGGTCAGTTCAATCAGTTCAAAAATAAGTGAACTCCGTTAACTGTAGTATAGTGTTAATAAAAATTAAGTCCTGCTAGCTTCTATTAGCTAGCATGAAGAAGCCTTCAAATTGACTTGTTCTGAAAAAGACTGCTTGTCCAGCGTTGATAGATATTAAGTTCTGAATAAAGGAGCAAGAATAAAGAGGGGGTTGTCATGGATGGCGCAGGCAGAGGCAACTATTAGACAGGTGACCTCAGTTGAAAATATATTCAAGGGCGAAAAGAGGAGTAAGTCAGATTAGAAGTTGACGAACTACCAGCAAGTCATCAACAGCCTTGGCAGAGAGTGCAGAACTTGGACCAATGGGAGGGCGCAGCTGGAAATTGATCAGCTGATAAATGTTGCGGATGTAGATGCCATTGTGTACACTGATTGGTCAGTAATCCGTGGTGAGAAATCTGGTTGGGGCTTCTCTGCTAGAGTAAAGGGCAGAATCGTTGCTGAACATAGCTTGGCTTAGATAATGACAACCTCCAGCATGAGAATGGAGGTAGAGACAGCTACTGCAGCCATAAGAAGGCTGATTGAAACTTTATTAATAAGGGCAGTTAATGTATCAGACTCACAAATCCATGCTTTGGAAGGTCCAAAGCGGACGACTCCGGTATGAATGGAAAACCTCCATTGAAGGCTCGAATCTTCAGGAACTGGAGTGGATCTACTGTCCTTGTCATACAGGGGTACACGGCAATGAAAGAGCTGACAGACTCAAGAGTGCCCATTGGAGGTTTATTTATAATTAATATTAAATATAATATAGATATTGTATAAACACTACCATTTTTCTGACCAATAAAACATTATGAACAATAATTAAAATGTAAAAATATCTACTAGAGAAATAATACCGCATAGAGCGTAAAATAAATACAAACGCGTCCTGAAATAACCAACAGCTTTATGTGTAAGGTAGTAAACACCTTAATTTAAAAAATCCCAGACGATTATGAATGTGTGAATGATAACGATCTTATTTGTTTTCTTTACAGTGATGAGAAGAATCTTTTGCCCAGGCGAGATGCTTCCCACCAAACAAGCCACTGATGTGTAGGAGAAACTGCAGAGGTTCTCATGCTACCTTGACATACAAGACTTTAACCTCTGCCCCATAAACCAGGATGTTAGGGTCATCGTGTTCATCAACATACAAAATGCATAAGAAAAAAAAATTCCATCTGTTTAGCATATTAATTTGAAACTGCTATTAAAAAATTCACACATTTTCTTCCGATCCTCAGTAATTTATTACATAAGTGAAGTTTTCGAGAAAATTCCATAAAAATTACATTTACATCAGCAATTTTGACTTCTTCATTTTTCTGCGTCCAAATTGTTGGGTTTTTTTTTTCTTATTACACATAAGGGAGGGAAACCCGAGGCCTGTAAACAGTAAATTAATATGAAACAAATATAAAGGTATGTTATCAGGCACTCGCAGGAAATAAAGAAGTAGAACACCAGACAACAGAAAAACAACAGACATGAGTGGCTTACCCAGGATTTGAACACTGGACCTTCCGTGCGACAATGCGTAGATGGCAGGGCGGATAGTGTGATTCGCTTGCATGGCTAGGCGGGGTTGTCGCACGGAAGGTCCAGTGTTCACATCCTGGGTAAGCCACTCATGTCTGTTGTTTTTCTGTTGTCTGGTGTTCTACTTCTTTATTTCCTGCGAGTGCCTGATAACATACCTTTATATTTGTTTCATATTAATTATTTTTTTCTGTAGCTATTTGTGTTTGCAACGTTTTTGACTTTGTATGTCTCCTTTTCTGCGACGATGCACCTATACCTAGCATATATTACACAGACAAGATATATATATATATATATATATATATATATATATATATATATATATATATATATATATATATATATATATATATATATATATATATATATAAGAGGCGTGTTCAAATGAAACCCGTCCCAGTGGCTTTATAACAAATATATGTAAGGTACATCAGCAGCAGTAGTAGAATTAAATACAGCAATTGTTATGAAGCAAGTACTCACTGGGGTTCTTTAGAAATAGTCACCATAGGCATTCAGACACGCATCCCACTGCATGGGTAGACGGCGGATGCCGTCCGAAAAAAATGACTTTGCTTGCTTATTTAATGTCTCGTATCTGATCTTGTTTTCAAGTCATCTGATTGGTCCGCCAAGCTCACCCTATGCCACTCAGACAACTTAATGAGTTGTTCTCAATAACTGTTTACTCATATTTTTTCTCGTGCGTTCGTTAATGTTCCCAACTCACAAAACCTGTAAGGGGCGTAAGTTAATTGTGGTCTCCCTTTGAAGTTTTAACTAAATTGTTACTTTCCCTTCTTAATGCCTACTAAAATCGTCCTAATATGTAAATTTATCAAACCCTAACTGTGTACTCGTAGAAACAATGTAAGTGTAAGCTAGCCTTTTTTTCAATAGCTTTGATTTAAAGGGTTCTCTCCCTTTCCCTCTAAGTATCACTGTACCACATTTTATCTCCCATCTCTAGAACAAATAGCCCTTTTCCCAAACTATTTAAATTTTCCAAACCATTTTTTATGCACCCATTGTTTCAAGAAAACCAAATTATTATCCTACCAAACCTCACGGTGACACCTGTTCGCGCATTTCCTCTATTTTCATGCAGGTGTCGTTTATGTATTGTTATTTGTCTTGTCTGACTCGTTTTTTAATCTGCTTTGTGTATTCATTGTACAACTCCTGATTTTCTGTATCTTTTTTGGATTTCATTTTTCTTCTCTCTACCACCAACTTCAGTGTTTCGTCCGAGATGTATTCTCGTTTCTTTATACTTGTTGTAGGAATTAACCTCTGTGCATTTGGCACTTTGCGGACCAGCGGTCCGGAGCATTAATGTCTCCCATTAGCAAGGGTGTTTGCAGATTTGTTTAAAAATAACTGTTTTTTTTTTTATTCATAAAAAATTGAAAAAAACAGACATAGGGTTTTGAAATTTTTCAGAGCGCCACTATGAATGGTTGCTTACAATCTGAAAAAAATACTATTTTATGCAAATGGTCACATGATCATGGCGGCCATCTTGAATTTGTGTGGCTTATTTATAGAAATTCCGGAGATGTTTTAAAACCCATGATATTTTTCCAGTGTTTTAGTGAATTTGTTCTATGTCAGTGCAATAAAAATGTTAGGGACGTTGATGGAAATGAAGAAAATAAGCTTGCCTGACGTACTGATTTAACGATCAACCAGCAATACAGAGCATAAATGTCTCCCATTATCAAGGGTGTTTGCCGATTTCTTTAAAAATAACTGGGTTTTTTTTTAATTCATTAAAAAATGAAAAAAAGACATAGGGTTTTGAAATTTTCAGAGCTCTATTATGAAATGGTTGCTACATCTGAATTAAGTGCTTTACGTTTTTATGCAAATTGGTCACATGATCATGGAAATGCGGCCATCTTGAATTTGTGTGGTTATTTATAGAAATTTCAGGAGATGTTTAAAACCATGATATTTTTCCAGTGTTTAGTGAATTTTGTTTGATGTCAGTGCAAGAATAAAATGGTAGGGACATTGATGGCAATGAAGAAAATAATCTTGATTGATGTACTGATTTAACGATAACCATGTATTTCAACATAAAAGGCTAACAAAAAGTGTGAATAAAATGCAAAGAAAAATTTAATTTTTGTATTTGTCTTTTTTGAGTGTATTCTGTGTCTGCGGCATCTGACAATGCTGAGTTTGTTTGTGAATGTTTTTGAATAGTTACGTAACCTCTAGTTGGAGTCTGAGCTGCTTCCTTCATTAACTGGGGTTGAAGTTGTAGCTGCAGGCCTCTGCAAAGAGTCTTTGTCTGGATCGTTGATAATCCTCGACTGTGTTGGTTTAATTTGAAGCACGGTATCATGTGCATAGAGGTACATTGCAATCTGGGCAGTACATGACAGTCTGGCTTCTTTTCCCTGCAGCCTTACACACTTTACAGTCTGGTTTGTACCTTGCCCTTTCATATTTATCAATGAAGTGGCGCTCAGTAAGTCGTGTTGTTGTGGACTTGTGGTTTTTTGAAGGTTGTCACAAACATTGCGTCGAAGAATAGCAGGTTCAATAAGAGCGAGACTGGACAAATATCCTGCTCCTGAACTTCTTTGCATGTGATCTTTTTGTAGAGTTGGCAGGTAATTCCTCGTTTTCTAACTGTCTTGTCCATAACATCATTGGAGTGAACAGTAGATAAAAGGTTAACTCTTTTCGTGTCATGCCAGGTAAAACTGCCAACATGCCTTTATCTTCTGTGGCACCAAAACACAGGATGATCTGCCTTTTTCCAATTTGAGTTGCTTTTTCTTCAGTGCTTCAGGGAAAATGCTTCCTATTCTTCTCAGCTACTGTTCCACGTGCACCGAAATCTGAATTTCTTTCAGCTCTTGAAATAAAGCTGGGGCTTGACTCTCATAATCTAAAAGCTGTCGCAGTAGAGAATATGGTCCTTTGTTGCCATATATCCATCAAGAAGTCTTTCACAATCCCTGGAAGTTGCCCCAACAGAACCTTCAATCATTTGCCTTACAGTATAAACGCGTTTTCAATTTCAGGCAGTTATTGTGTTTTTAGCATCAGTGAGTACAAATACTTTGAATCCCCACTTTGTGGATTTTGCTGGCAGGTATTGCTTGAAATATATTCTTCCNTTGAACCTCACCATCGATTCATCTATTGACAAAACTCCCGCCCAGGTGTGTGTAGTTGTTGCTTATATGTAGGCAAAATAATATCCAGTATGGGTCTGAGCTTGAAGAGGGGGTCATACCCAGGCTGCCCCCTCTCAATTCTGTTATCCATTATTATTAAAAATGGAGATTTCTGTGGAGCTGTTGGTACCTGTTCCGACTCATGACCTCGAATATGGTGTATCATTCAACCAAAAGTTCTTACAACCAGTAGTCTGAGACTGCTGGTTTGCAACACATTCCCATACCTGTATCTGAAGGCCTATATGAATGCAGAAATTTCAACTGCATCAGTTTTATCCCAAGTACGTTTCTTGTACTTAGCATTTCCTGTGTACTGAGAGATGGTGATTTTCTCCGTACCTATTCACTTCGTCAGTGATCAGATCTATGGCAGTGTCGGGGAAAAAAAGTTTGAAAAAATCAATTGACATATAGTCAGTTGTGTCTGCCGTGACACCTTGTTGTTCTTCATATGAAGGAAGCATGTCAAGCTCAACAAGGTTTCGTTTTGAGCAAGCTTTTTCTCTGCCATTTCCACAGATTATTTTGATGTGCAGTCTTTGCTGTGGTCTCTTGTGCCACGCCCATTCCTGCTTCAGATGTACCTACATCACCTTCATCTAATCCAAAAAATTCGTTGTCGCTGCTATCAGTTGCGTTACGATTGAGTGATACATCTCTACTTAGCCATGAGATATCACTTTCGGCCCAGATTCGCTGCCAGAGTCAGAATCATCTCTCGTGTATAAGTCTGGTTTTTTTCATCATCACACATGATGAAAACAAAGAACGGGCTCTTGTACTAAAAAATAATGAAATTTTAATCAAAACTCCGCTAGAAAACAGCGCTTCACGATATCATCCATGGGCGCAGCCATTTTGGAATGTTAAAAATACCCGGATGAGGCTTGTTTCGTAAAAACTATCGATACGGCTGTCTGTTGCGTTGGTAGGAGTTACTAATTCGACTTTCGTCGAATCTGGTCAGCAAGGGTGTTTCAACCGGAAATTCGACTATCGTCGAATTTGGTCAGCCAAAGTGTACATCTCTGATGTTATTGGCAAGTTCATCTGGTGTCATTTCCTCCTGTACTGCCATAAGATGTCAAATTTGTTCTGAATATCGACACTGTACTCTTCTGGTATGGCGCTTGTAACGACTTTTTTTCAATTTGATCTTAAAGTTTGCAGCAAGAAGTTCATGGTCGGAGTCACAGTCTGCTCCTGGGCGCGTCTTGATGGATGAGATAAAAGATCGCCACCTTTGTTGTATTAAGATGTAATCTATTTGGTTCTTGCTTTTTCCGTCCGGTGACGTTCCATGTATATAGTCTTCTAGGGTGTTGCATAAAAAGTAGTATTTATGATGACTAGGTTGTTGATAATGTATGATTGTTCCATAAACCTTTCCATATCCTAATTGATACAAGCTGCTATTCATTCACTCTGTTGTATACAGTTCGTTCATGTGTATTCAACACTGCAGTAGTAACAGTTTCTTCATTGCATACGCTATATAGGCTAATTATCCATGTGTGTACTGCTGTGCTGTTACCGTGTCTGGCATGTTTGAAGGGTGTATAGAAACAGTCACTCACACCACGATAGCTCACGTACGAGTCATGGATGGTTGAACGCCTTGTGACAGTTAATGAACAGTTTAATTACACCACAACACGGTCACGATAACGTAGACGAAGTACAGCATGTTACACAGGTTATAATAGCATACCAAAAAAAGGATCCACATTATATAATAACAATAATCCATCAAGAAGAACTACTGGCAAACGCAGTGCCAATAGTTATAGGCCTCAAATAACATTATGCCTCAGCGCTATATAATCCATCCATAAGACTGCTGACCATCGCAGTACTAGTAAATAATAGGCCTCCAATATATGACGTCTCAGCGCTCTTTAATTCATCCATCAGACTGTTGATACTCACAGTACTAATTATTATAGGCCTCCAATATATATGACGTCTCAACACTATATAATTCATCCATTAGACTGCTGACACCCGCAGTACTAATAGTTATAGGCCTCCAATATATGACGTCTCAGCGCAGTTTAATCCATCTAGAAGACTGCTGATAAATAATAGGCCTCATAATATAAGTCGACATATCAAGCACTGTACAGGCTTCCCTCGAAAAAAACTGGGCTGACTTCTCCAGTCACGCACAGGACACAAACTCTTCAAAAATGTACATAATCTCTAAACACTGGCCTGTATACTCCAAGGCCTAAGGAACATCTCCTTACATAATGTACAGTTCATCTGGGATAATCACACGCATAATATATGTCAGCATAAATGCATGTACACTGGTACACATTGAAAAACACTTTACATCTCCTCAGTGCACTCGCCCGGTACACACTGACACCAAAAACATTCTCCCCCAGAACACCCCAGCCAATCACATCCGTGGGGCTTCCCGAGAACTCTCGCTCACATGGTCAAAAAAAAATAGCTTAGAAAATTCATCTCACGTGGAACTCTGCCACCGTGAAAAACATGCTGAATCTTGAAGATTCGAATGCGATACACTCATATATTTTTTTAAATAAATTAACAGCTAGACAACAGCTGTTCAAGTGGAATAACCACTATAATCTATTATACATCCGAGACTCATAACGATTACTGCCCTTGCTTAAATTTGGACCTAACAGTTTACACCCCCCCCCCCCCCCCTCCCCGGGGAAAAAATGATAACATCATTTTTTTGAAAAGATTACTCAGCCAAAAAAAATAAGTGGGTGATGAAGTTCTAATCAGGAAAATTAATCAACCTGTTAAGTCCAAATACCATATATCGTCCAAAAAATATCATCATTATGAGTAAAGCAGAAAACAAAGCATACAAAATAATCAGCTAAGTCTACCAAAATAATCTGCTTTCAACAAAGTTAAGTCCATTCAGCATAGAATTAACCTAACAATATACATGATTCAAGTATCAGTAGAGTAGGATGAGTAAGAATACAAATAGTATCAAGTGACATATAAATGCACCATGAAAGTATAATCCACATATGAACCGCTACCGAATAGTCAGTAGAAGAAATGGAATAAAATGAAGAATAAGCAGGAAAGACAGAAGAAAAAACGTAGATATGTCTGTAGAGAACGATGGATCAATACATCGTAATAACCATTTGATCAAAAACGTATTATATAAATACATATAATCATGACAAGAAAGTATAAGACACAAAGACCATGTATGTGTATATCTAACAACCACAAAAGAGAGCTATAGATAAACGAAGCATAATCTAACATTTAACCTCGTTATATAACTTATTCATAAGTAACAATGAACCATCAGACATTATACACAAAAAATAATACCGTTATAAATAAACTCGAACTAACGCACCATCAAGCGTTAAGTAAAAAAAAAATATATCATTACTCCCTCTAGCGCACAGTTAAGCGCTGGGTACCGAAAAAATTTTACAATCTTAGAAAAACATTTTCCAAAAAGTAAAAACAAAAATATTTCATAACGCTAAGTTAAATAAAAATGGTATTTTAACTTTTTTTTTTTTTTTGCTTTACCTTATATTAATATCCCGAAAATGTAATTAGCTTAGCAAAAATGTGTGACATACAAAATTGTTATACTTAAGCAGACACAAAATCAAAACAATCTGCTGGAAAATGATGCATGCCTAAATTGCAAGAAAAAAAAATCAAACTATTTTAAATTCACAGGTATTATTTTTTCGAAAAAAATCAGAAACCAATGTTTCAGAATATATTCACAACTTCCAATACAAAATTAACTCTGATATAATCAAACTATGTTTCCAAAATTATTTTTCACAATATAATAGTTACTACATAATGTCTTAGAATGCTAATACATAAACTAAACATGACATCAAAACGCAAGAAAGAATTTTAAATTTAGTGAGTACAGAGACTCTCTGAAGATGACTACTGTACCATGCCTAGCTAATGAGGTTGTGCGCAGGGAGGACAAACTCACCATGCATATAAAACAGTCCTAATAATCACCGCTGCTAAAACACATCAATGTTTGATGTATCAGCTCTCGTAGCTCGAAGCTTAGAACGGAGCATAAAGGTCAACCATAAATTGACTAAATGAGCATAGTCTTCTGACTAGCGTGCGTAAATACTATAGTCCACTGCTTTCATCAAAAAGTTACAAAGACAAGTCACTCGCAAATGATATCATACACCTTATTGCAATCATAATACATACAATATTCGTCATAACACAATAGTGTAAGAATAGTATGAAAATAATTGTTGCATCATCAAAACATCGTCGTACATAAAATAAATATGTGCATAAATAGCGCATACAAAATGAGGTTACACACTAACTAATAGAGGTTATATAGTATTTTAATACAATTGTATATATAATATCATTTGATATATCTTATCATTCATTTGATACAATAATATCTATATCCTAAACAAGTTGAACAGGCAATAATTCCAGCCGTGTTGAATAGTCTCATAAACTTGGCAAGATAACCGCATACAATTCAGAGTCAACTTGCTGTCCGGCTTTACTTGGTTAACCACATGGATACAAGGTGGCATACCTTACTCTGTCTGCTAATGTAACACCGGAACATTGACTTTCATTGCAAAGCTGTCGCTGTGAAAATATACAAATGAAAAAATTCTATTTTAATTCACAGTAAGATTTAACGCCGTAAAACGGAAATTAACGTTACCTTTACCTAAAACTGTGGCCTGTGTAAACCTGTGGCCCTTTCACCATGATCAACAAGCCTTCCCTTGACACGTGTAAACACCACAGGAGGCTTATGGGGCAGAAAATGATCGTAGCTCAAGGTCGTCGCTATTGGATGCTGAAAAAAATTTCTACCCTCATAACGGCGAGATACTCTCTCAAAACCTTTTTTTTTTTTTTTTCGCTTGAGGTCGCATATTTTTTCCTCGCATGAGGTCGCATTATCCCCGCCCAAACCCGGCCCTGGTCAAGACCACATGTCCCAACACAAGAAGACCCAATGACAACATGTGTCACCGTAGTGATCTTCTGTGTTCTCACACAAGAGACATAACATGGACATGATAACTCTCTCAAAACCACAAGCAGAACAAGCAGTTGTATTAGAGACACTATTTTTATTATTATCACCTTGTTTATTAATGACTTTAGGCCTTTGTTGAGAAAAGTTAACATAGTTGTCATTATTATTTCTCTTTTGATAACAATATCTGCCAGATTGGTTTTGTTGTTTTCTAGAAAAACCATTATCGTGAGATTTGTAATCTTTCATGTAATCATTCCTACCATAATTTTGAAAATCTCTAGAACCAAAATATTGAGATCTGTTAAACTGTCTCTGGTTTCTTGGAGAAGACAGATTACAATTTGCTGATCTCCCTTGATAATGTTTAAAATCTGTATTACCTTTCCTGTCAAGATTGTTTTTCTTCTTTTCTGTGGCAGCGTGCTTAACCTCTGAATCAGTAATAGGAATAATAAAATCCTTATGGCTACTGACATATTGAGTATTACTTTGGGCACTAGTCCTACTAGTCTCGTCCCTTATTATGTTTTTATTAGGCTTTCTAACTTTAGATACAAGGTTAGTTTTTTTTGAACATTGACATGAAATTTATCCTTGTCTTTACTGTGATGTACGGAATCAAGTATCACAGTAGAATTAACCCTGTTGGCCTGTCGCCAGGAATTATTAATATTACCAGCATAGTCACCAGTACGATGAAAATTATATCTGCCACGCAAGGATATTCGCTCACTTAGTTTGATGTTATTTTTGGCATCGAGTGTCTGTTGCTGACTCGACGCTTTTAAGATGTGTTGATAACCGTCTTTCTGTCTAACTTTGTCAACATTGACAGTAGACAGCATTTTTCTACCTAAAATTATATCAACCAAACCGTCCACTCTTTCCCTTAATTCCGTAATTTCAATATTTTTAAGTGAAATCTGTTCACCTTGTTTCTTAATTACGTCATCGAATGTCAAAACTCGACATTTTTCCTCCGCTAGTAATTTCTCAATCTTAGCTAATTTATCTTTCTCCATTATTAACTCTTCCAATCTCTTCTTCTATCCTTTTTGTGCTAAATTGGCTGTTGAAGCTGGTGCACCTGTATCGGCAACAGCAGCAAACTTTAATGGGTCCTTTAAGAACTCCTTGGTCCTTTCTGCTTCCTTGAATGTGTAGTCCGTTTCAACAGCAATAGCCAACAGGCGTTTGAACCCGTTGATCAATGAATGTGGGGCAGAACAGGCTGTTGGGTAGCCACTACACTTTTCCCATTTTCTTCTTAACTGTGTTAACTCCATATGAAGCGCCTCGGTCTTACTCTTCTGGCCATTCCCAAGCTCATTAACCTTCAACTTGTCATACTTCTCTTTCTGTTCTTTAAGAACCACCGACCGTCAAAGCAGTCAGTGGCCATCACGCCTAGTGGCGTCTTGTAGGGCAAAATTGATTCCACTTTGCTCGGTCGGTGGCCATCCTTCGTACAGTGCCCCAACTCTGGTTCATTCTTTGCATCTCAGCCTCCACAGTCCTCCGCACCCAAGTTTGTTTTTTGTCGGCCTATCTTTCGTTTTCCTTCAGGGGTCCAAAGCATAGCTGTTCTTGTGATGGCATCGGGTTCTCTTCTGAGGACATGACCAACCCAGCTCCAGCGTCTGCCAGCTATGATGGTGTGCATGTCCTCTTGCTTGCTACGAGTAAGCAGATCTTGGTTGGTGATGGTATTCGGCCAAAAGATTCGGTGAATTTTTCTTAGGCAGTTGTGTGAAAAGAGGACAATTTTGACATTTCCTTCTCTGTGACTCTCCAGCATTCCGCACCATAGAGAAGCACAGAAAGCACGCAGCTCTGATATAATCTTAATTTTGTGCTTGTGCTGTATTGGGAGGACTTCCAGATGTTATTTAGGCTAAAGAAGGCTGTTCTGCCTTATTCATTCTGATGTTGATGTCTTTGCCTGCCCCGCCGTCTGGTGTTACTATGCTTCCTAGGTATGTGAAGGTATCTGTCTGTACCAGTTGCTGATTCCTTACTGATATGGGCTCAGGGTTGCTCACATTGAGCGTCATGACCTCAGACTTCTTAAATTGATGTTCAAGCCCACCTGCTGGCTAAATTTATTAAGTCTATCCGTTTTTTCCTGGATGTGTTGATGTGAATGTGCCAGCAGTGCAATGTCATCTGCATATTCCAGATCTTCCAATGTTGAAAATGTAGCTTCCATCTTATTCCTCTTGGACTGCCCTCTGTTGTCTGGCGCATCATCACCCAGTCTATGACTGTTAAACAATAGAGTGGTTGATAAAGGGGCATTCCCTGGTCCGTACTACTGTCTTTCACCTCGAAAGGTTTAGGTTGATTCTGGCCCAAACACTAACACGTTTTAAAAGTATGGCAATACAAGGCTTTTTATGAATTGGACACTATGCAGGCTTGGAATTCCATAAGCCCTCAGTATTGGTTTCCATATAGGACTGTCCCTTTTGTATGCTGTCAAAAGCCTTTTCAAAAATCAACAAAATTTATGTAAAGACGGGGAGGTCTTTTGCCAATTCTGAGGCACTGCTCTATAATGTTCCTGAGTAGTGAAATATTTGGTCTACACATCTTCTGTTCTTTCTAAATCCTGCTTGTTCTTTCCAGTTTGTATTCTACATGCCTTTGAAATTTCTGTATAATTATCCTGGGCCTAGTATTTTGCTGGGGAAACTGAGAGAAGGAGTGATTCCTCTCCAACTTATTGCAGTCTGAAAGATCTCCTTACTTGGGCAATTTTGACAATTATTCTCTTTGTTTCCCACTCTGATGGTGATTGGTCCCCCGTTTTCCACACTTGGTGCAAATAGTGGGTTCTAATAGTTCTGCTGCTAGCTCAGGGTCTGTCTTAAATAGCTCTGCATTAAGTTATCATGGCCCGGAGCTTTACCGTTCTTTAACCCTTTGATTGCTGTGATGATTTCTTCTTTTCGTGGAATGTCTGTATGGTTTTACATAGGCTAGAATCGTTTTTCAGCCTCAGGAAACATTTCAATTTGGTGTCTATGGTATTTCCTTGTTTCAGAGTTTCTTCTGAAGTGCTCTTGCCCATTCTTGTTTGCCTGTCCCTAACTGCTGTCTTTAATGAGATTTCCTTGCTTATCTCTTACTAATGTAATATTGTTTGGAGCAACCTTGTTTTTTCGCTGATGACTTTTAGTTATTTTGTACTACTGTGGCTTTGTTCATTCTCAGTGGGCTGCCTCTTCGGGCCTGTTTTGCAAGATCGTCTAGGAAATTCCCTTTTGTTGGCTCGGGCTTTGGCAGTTTAACTTCCCTGTCCAGTTGAACTGTACTGTTCGCTATAATAGTGTTGCACTTTAACCTGGGGGGGGACTTCGCTTCTGTTTTCAAGTTTTTCATTTTTCATTTCCTTTCTCATCTTATATGGTGTTTTGTGCATTATTTACTTTGGTGTTATCCACAGTCTTGCAACTCCTTCCTTTCCTGGAATCCTAAGCATGATTTTTGCTACTTATAAAACTTATATATTGTTGTAAATGGTGTTTAAAAAATTCTGGGTCTATATCATCAGTCAATGTCTTTTCCTGGCTTTTGGCAAATTGATATCGTTTCTTAATGTCGGCCGCAAAAGCTTTTCTGGTAAGGGGGTCCTTCAATTTGCTGATGTCAAACCTTTTCTGTGTAGTTACAGTTGGTCCAGCCCTTCTTAGTTTCACTTTCAGTTTTGCTACTACTAAATGGTGATCGCTTCCCACACATCTGCACACTCTTTTTCCTTCAAATCTTTGTAATGCATGTCTCCATCTACCGTTAACCATGATGTGGTCTATCTGGTTTCTGTCCCGACCATTTGGTGATTCCCATGTTACCTTGTGAATTTCCTTATGTGGGAAAAGTGTTCCTCCAATGACCAGGTTGTTAATGCTACAGAAACTTATTAGCTTATCCCCATTTTCGTTTGCTATTCCGCTGCCGCATGTCCCCCTTGTTCTTTCATTATATGTCTTGTGTGTACCAACTTTCGCCATTGAGGTTTCTCCCATTACTATAAACAAGATCATATCTAGGGTGGTCCCTCCATTTCTTTTCTGCAGTTGTTGCCGTAGAATTCATCCTTGACTCCTCATCGCTAACATTCGTTCTCATTCGTTGGTGGCGTAGCATGTACTTAGTTTGTAGTGTTGGTGAATCTCCCTCTCAATCTCAATCGTATCAGTCTGTTGTTGATGCGTTTCCATTCCAGTTATGTCCTTTCTATCCCTTTCTGTAGAATAATGGCTACGCCTTCACTGTGCTGTCCATCCTCTCGTCCAGAGTAAAGTTACTGTTTTTTTCTCTGTTTGTGCTGGTTTTATACTTTTCCTGCCCCTGTCCAATCTGCTCTCGACTATTCCCCATGGATGTGTAAACCTATAGTTTCTCATTTGTGACCGTGACCTGTCTTAGTTTTACCTGTCTCGTACATTGTCCTGACATTCCAAAATCCTATTCTTGTATCCTGTTTTGCGGTCAGGGACATCCGTTTTCCATGTCAGTGGCTTCAACATTCCGGCTTTCACCACTGACAGTATACGTTCAAGCCACAGGACTCCGAATGTCCATCCCGCAGCAAAAGGTTTGTTCATTTGATGTTGTTTCCGTAACTTCGTGATTATTATTTTTTTTTACATAACAGGGGTGTCAGCCCTATGCTAAAAAACCCCCAAACCTGGAGGACCAGGGTACAGCTTTTGTCTGACCCTACCCACACAGGCGGGGACCAGTCCAGCTTGGTTGAACCTACCAGGAGTACTAAAAACTCCCACTGGGGCATAGCTCTGGGATTTGTCATGGTGACTCCAAGCCTAACCGCACAAGGTATAGTTTTAACCAATTGATGGGTTTTAAAGTTTTCTTGCGTGACTTTTGATAGATTTCGCTGCTTAATCTTTCCCCAAATAACTCCAAGTATTTAATCCTGCACAATGGAATTTAATAAGTCGTCTCTCAAGATCCAAGTTTTGATTTTATATAAAATCAACATTCAAGTTTAGTTCAATTTTGGCATGTTAATTTTTGCTCTCCTTATGCAAAACCCCTTTCTAAAAAATCCTTCTCCCTTTCCTGTGTAATATACCACTATGTTTTAATTTTATTTCCAATCATGCTTCTCATTCCTTCAAATTCTCTTTTTCCTGGTCATCCTTGAATGTCCTTGGAAAATTATCTTCTTTATATTTCTCAACAAAGTGATCGTGGTTTATAATTTTCCATATGGCTAATATCAAAATCACACCGAACGTATAATTTAGTGAAATCTTGCCTAAATCAATCAGACATTACCAAATGAGGAAGGACTGCGCATTTATTCCTGAGGCAAAGTGGAATTTCTTAGATTAAAATGACGGCACCTAGCCCTAGAAATCGATTCCAATACGTGTTCTTCGACTCTCTGGCATTGCAAATTGCCCTGACATTATTTGGCGCAAGGGATCCTGGAAATACAAATAAGGTACCATGATTATAGCCAATCGTCATAGGTTATCCGATCCATATTCAAGAATCCATGTCACCTGGATCCATAATGGTTACAATACTAGAACAGAATCCACTAGTACTATATATTAGTTGCCACCACTTTATAATTTACTACAAGTTTATGTCCTAGGAAATTTCGAGAAAATTACCTTTTTCAGCTCACAAAGCTAAATTATCCTTTCAAGTAATTGCAAATAGCATAGTTTAATCACTGATCATATCATAGTAGCATAAGTTCATGTGCATAGAACCTCTTGTAAAAAAGTATTCACCGAATATGAGGGATAACTTTATCAATCTAATTTTGAGTGATGTCAATATTATGTTAGAAATAGCCTTAAAAACACTCATCGAGTAACTAAAGTCTTACAATAAGTTACAACAACTAAACATATTTATATTAGGACAAAAATATTGTCGCAAAATTTGGGTTTTTCATGTCATTGCAAAAACGTGTTTTTTTTTTTTTTTCCCCCCCCCATGTTTAGGATTTATTAAAAAACCGGTAAACGATCGATTGCCGGTTTCAAAAAATGGCGGAGGGTAATCAGCGAGATTGTTTAAACAGACAGAGAGTAAATCGCCAACGATAAATAAAATTGCAGAAAGGGAATCTATTAAGTAAAGGATTTCACCCCCCACATTTTTTGTCCAGGAAATGGATTGTGTTTATGAACTGTATAAAAGAAGAAAAAAACGGTAGGGAATTATTCATCTTTTACGGGGGGGTTATAACTGCGTATTACGGCTGCCCACAGTTTTACGCTAACAGTCTGGTTAAACGCCCACTCCTCTGTTTACTAAATATTAAAAAAATCAACCAATTAAACAGTTTTGGGGAACACATTAACAGGGCTTGGAAGATTAAGGAGGGATTTATTTCGCTGGGATAGGAAACTAGATAAGATGGGAACACTATGGATAATTCTATATGCCGAGAATGAGTGAAAGGCAAAAATTTCCAGTCGGGAACGCACAGATCGGCTGACATCCGCAGTATATAGAAGAGCGCGTGTTCAACATGAACCCTCCCAGAGGCTTTATAACAAGTATAATGTAAGGTACATCAGCAGGAGTAAGTAGAATTAAATACAGCAATATGTTTATAAGCAAGTACTCTACTGG
Source organism: Oreohelix idahoensis (assembly GCA_024509875.1). Taxonomy (NCBI): domain Eukaryota; kingdom Metazoa; phylum Mollusca; class Gastropoda; order Stylommatophora; family Oreohelicidae; genus Oreohelix; species Oreohelix idahoensis. The sequence goes on from JAMPIV010012050.1 coordinate 295,884, forward strand.
GTTCTTTAGAATAGTCACCATATGTAGCATTCAGACACGCATCCACTGCATGGTAGAACGGGGGCGTGATGCCCGTCCGAGAAAAATGACTTTGCTTAGCTTATTTAATGTCTCGTATCTGATCTTGTTTTCGAAGAAGTCAAATCTGATTGGTCCGCCAAGCTCACCCTATGCCACTCAGACAACTTAATGAGTTGTTCTCAATAACTGGTTTACTCATATTTTTTCTCGTGCGTTCGTTAATGTTCCCAACTCACAAACCCTGTAACCGGGGCGTAAGTTAATTGTGGTCTCCCTTTGAGAAGTTTTAACTAATTGTTACTTTCCCCTTCTTAATGCTTCTTAAAATGTCCTAATATGTAAATTTATCAAACCCTAACTGTGTGTACTCGTAGAATCAATGTAAGTGTAAGCTAGCCTTTTTTTTTCAATAGATTTGATTTAAAGGGTTTCTCTCCCTTTCCCTCTAAGTATCACTGTACCAACATTTTAGCTCCCATCTCTAGACACAAATAGCCCATTTTTCCCAACAACTATTTTATATTTCCAAAACCATTTTTTATGCACCCATTGTTTCAAGAAAACCAAATTATTATCCCTACAAAAACTCACGGTGACACCTGTTCGCGCATTTCCTCTATTTTCCTGCAGGTGTCGTTTATGTATTGTTGTTTGTCTTGTCTGACTCGTTTTTTAATCTGCTTTGTGTATTCATTGTTACAACTCCTGATTTTCTGTATCTTTTTTTGGATTCATTTTTCTTCTCTCTACCACCAACTTCAGTGTTTCTGCCCGAGATGTATTCTCGTTTCTTTTATACTTCTTTTAGGAATTAACCTCTGTGCATTTGTCACTTTGCTGACCAGCGATCGGAGCATTAATGTCTCCCATTACCAAGGGTGTTTGCAGATTTCTTTAAAAAAATAACTGTTTTTTTTTTAATTCATAAAAAATTTGAAAAACAGACATTAGGGTTTTGACAATTTTCAGAGCGGCCACTATGAATGGTTGCTATCCATCTGAAAAATATATATTTTATGCAATTGGTCACATGATCATGGCGGCCATCTTGAATTTAGTGTGGCGTTATTTATAGAAATTCCAGGAGTTTATGTGATTTAAAACCTTGATATTTTTCCAGTGTTTAGTGAATCTTTGTTCTATGTCAGTGCAATAAAATGTTAGGGACGTTGATGGCAATGAACAAAATAAGATTGATTGACGGTACTGATTTTAACGATTATCACCAGCAATCCAGAACATTAATGTTTCCATTATCAAGGGTGTTTGCCGGATTTCTTTTAAAAATAACTGGGGTTTTTTTTTAATTCATAAAAAAAATGAAAAAGACATAGGGTTTTGAAATTTTCAGAGCACTATTATGAATGGTTGCTACATCTGAATAAGAGTATTTTATGCAAAATTGGTCACATGATCATGGCGGCCATCTTGAAATTTGTGTGGTTATTTATAGAAATTTCAGGAGATGTTTTTAAAACCATGATATTTTCTTTTTCCAGTGTATTAGTGAATTTGTTTGATGTCAGTGTAATAAAAATGTTATGGGCCAATGATGGCAATGAAGAAAATAATCTTAATTGTTGTACTGATTTAACGATAACCATATATTTTCAACATAAGAAGGCTAACCAAAAAGGTGTGAATAAAATGCAAAGAAAATTTAATTATTATGTATTTGTCTTATTTTGAGTGTAATTCTGTGTCTGCGCAATTGACAATGAGTGTTAGTGAATGTTTTGAATAAGTTTACGTACCTCTAGTTGGAGTACTGAGCTGCTTCCTTCAATTAACTGGGAATTTGATGTTGTAGTTGGCAGGCCTCTGCAAGAGTCTTTGTCTGGATCGTTTGATAATCCTCGACTGTGTGGTATAAATTGAACACGGTCATCGAGCTAAGAGGAACATATTTCAATCTGGGCAGTACATGACAGACTGGCATCTTTTCCCTGGCAGCCTTACACACTTATACAGTCTGTTTGAACCATTGCCCTTTCATATGATATGAAATGAAGTGCGCTCAGTTTGTCGTGGTGTTGGGACTTGTGGTTTGTTGATTGTGGTCACAATGTTGTCGAAGAATAGTTTGTTCAATAAGAGCGGGGTTGACATCCGCCGTGAACTTCTTATGTTGTGATCTATTTATGTAGCTGCTGGGATTGGTATTTTTGGTGGTGTCTGATTGTCTTGTTCCATGAGAGGGTGTTGTGTGAACAGTGGGGTAAAATGGTAAGTCTTTTCGGTCCATTGCCAGGTAACTGTCCACAGTGGCCTGTATCTTCTGTGGCGAAACAAAAGGTTGGATGCATCTGCCTGTGTTGTTGTCAATGTATGAAGTTTGCTATGTTTTGATGTTGCTTCAGGTGTATTGGTTCCTGTTGGTAGCAAGACGTATCCACAAGGCCCAATCTGTGTTGGAGTAAGTTTTACTCTTGAAATAAAGCTGGGCTGAATAAAAGCTGTCGCAGTAGAGAATAGTCCATTTGTTGCCATAACCAACAAGATTTCGAACTTTCATCAACCCTGAAGGCTATCCCCATGTACAATGAATAGTTCATCATTTGCCTTACCATTATAAATTGATTCAATTCAGGCAGTATATTGTGTATTTAGCAGTCCAGTGAAGGTACAATACTTAATGAATCCCCACTTTATTGGTATGATTGTAAGCTGATAGCACTGATTGCTTGAATATATGTCTATCCTTGAGACTCAGAAATTCGAGTACATGCTATTGAGCAACTAGAGGCCCATGTTAAGTGAAAAAGATGTTGTCCATTATATGGTTAGGCAAAGGTGGTTGAATATCCGAGTTGATGGGTCTGGTTTGTCTGAAGATGAGCACAGTCAATCTGACCCTGTGGCTGCCCCTCGACAGAGCTTTGCATGTTATGTATGGTATTAATAAAATGGATATTGTCTGTAGCTGTTGTACCTGTATCCGACTCATGACCACCCGAATATGTGTTTAATCATTCAACCAAAAGTTCTTACCACCAGTAGTCTGAGACTGCTGGTTGCACAGCATTCCATCTCCAATCTGAGAGAGCCTATGAATGCAGAAATTCTATTTTGCACAGTTTAGTTATCCAAGTACGTTCTTGTACTTAGGCATGGTGTCCTGTATAGGTTAACTGAACGAGAGTATGATGTGTTCTCCGTTGAGGGGCTAGGTTCAGGTCGTCAGTTTTTCATTGATCTATCGGTTGGTTGGTTCGGTGGAGGTAAAAGAGTTTGAAAAAATGGGGAGATTGAGGAGGTGATTCAGTGTTGTGGGTGGGGTGACGGACCTGGTGTGTACTGGGTGTTGACGGAAGCATGATCTGTGTACAGCATGATTATGTTTTGGTTTGTTGGTTTCTCCATGTTTCACAGATTAATTTTGTGTGCAGATCTGTTTTGAGGTCTCTTGATTTTTGCCCATTCTCCTGCTTCAGTATTTTTTACAGTTTCCTTCATCTAATCCAAATTCGTTGATCGCGCATAAGTAGCATAAATAATATGCGTGATTACATCTGACTAATATAGCCATGAATATGAGCTTTCGCGGCCCCACCCCAGATACGCAGCCATGAGTCCAGATCATCCTCTGTTATTAATTTTTTTTTGTTCCTTAATCATCACACATTATTACCCAACTTATGAACGGCTCATGTGCTTTAAAAAGTCCAGTTATATTTAAATTTAAACTCCGAGTATCAAACAGCAAATTCACGATTAATTATAAAAATAAATAACAGCCATTGGGGGAATGTTAATATAACCCGGAGGGATGATTTTGTTTACATGGAAAACTATCGATACAGCTTCTGTAAGATTAGTAGGGGTTTACTAAATTCCTAACTTTCGTCGAATCTGGTCATCCCAGCAAAGGTTTCAACCGGAAATTCGACTATCGTAAAAATTGTTTTACAGCTAAGTGTACATCTCAGAAGTTAATGGCTAGTTCATCTGGAAAAAAGTACAATTTCCTCCTGAAAACAGTAGATAAGAAATGATCAAGATTTGTTCTGAGATTTTATCGACACTAGTACTCTTCTTGTAGTGGCGCTTGGAAACGACTATTTATCAGGATTTTGATCTATATAAGTTTGACAGCAAGAATTTCATGTCGAGTCACAGTCTGCCTCGCTGGGAGCGTCAGGGTTGATGGACTTGAATACAAGATCGCCACCTTGTTGTATTTAAGATGTATTTCTATTTGGTTTCTTGCTTAAATTCCCTTAAAAAAGGATGATTTTATAAAAATTGTAATAATAAAGTCCTTCTAGGGTGTTGCATAGCAAAAGAGAATATTATGATGACTAGCGTTTGGTTTGACAAATGTACTGGATTGTACCCCGGCTAACCATTCCAGTATCGGCTAGGATAAATACAAGCTGCATATTCCATTCAATCTGTTGGTCGGTATGACAGTTTTGTTCATGTGTATTCACCGATGCAGCATAGTAACAAGTTTCTTACATGGGCCACTACAGCAATAGCGCAAGTGTTTTTAAATTCCCATATGATGTACTAGCTTGTTGAAGTTACACCGTTTCTGCAAGTTTGAACGGGTGATAGAAACAGTTCAGCACACACCACATAGCTCACGACGAGTCAGGGATGGTTTTTGAACGCCTTGTGACAGTGTTAATGAAACCAAGATGGTAATGGGTGGCTTTGAACACGGACTTACGATAACGAGACGAAGTTACAGCATGTTTACAACAGCCTATAATAGCAGTCCAAAAAAGGATCCACATTATAATAATCCGCCGGAGGCGAATCGTATCAGCGAAGAACTACTGCAAACGCAGGTGCGACGTAATTTGTGTCTTTTTATTTATTTGTGCTCAAAAAACCATTAAGTGCTATCAGCGCTGATCGGATCCAACCATAAGACTGCTGAACCATCGCAGTATTTATAAAAATAAGGCCTCTCAGTTATAAATTCGTCTCAGCGCTCTATGGAGAGGGATCATCCAGTCTCAGTACTGTTTTTGATACTCACAGACTAGCTTAATGTGATAGGCCTCCAATATATGAAGTACGTCTACAACACAAAATGAAAGAGGGTTTCATTTGCATTAGACAGAAAGCTGACCCCCGCAATTGTACTAATAATATAGGCTCAATCTACCATATATGCCCGACCGTCAGTCCGCCTAGTTTAAGGAATCCATCTAGAAGACTGCTGATAAATAGATAGGCCTACATAATTATAAGTCGGACATATTCAAGTCACTGTAGCGATGCACTTCCCTCGAAAAAACTGGCTGACTTCTCCCGTCGCAGCAGAACAGAAGACAGCAAACTCGTCATAACAGTGTACATAATACTCTAAACACTAGGCCCTGTATACTCCAAGGCCTAAGCGAACATCTCCTTACATACTGTACAAACAAAGTCGATGAGGCTAGGATTTAAGAAGGGGGTTATAAGAGGTGAGCGGTTATGATGTAAAATTGCAGAGGAGGGGGTCGAGAAGCTAGGGGGGAGATTCGATCAGGAAGCGAAGAGCGGCAAAAGCACCAGAGGTAGAGGAGAGGGGTTGAAAAACAATGGAAGGGGGGAATAAAAACATGAAAGAGAGTGAAAGGGAGGAGAATAAAAAAGAAGACAAGAATAATATCAAGGCAGAACAGGATAGAAAAAGAAAAAGGGAGAGGATAAGAAACAGAGCAAGGATAGAAGGAAAAGAGCAAGAGAAGGGAGAAGGAGGAAAAGAAAAAAGAAGAAAGTGGCTTTGAGGGATGGGTAAGGAGGGGATATACAGAGCAGAAGTTTTAGGCGAAAGGAAAGGAAAAAAAGCGAAACAGGGAAAGATTTAAAGGATTAATTTATTATGAGAGCAGAAAAGCGACCTGCAGTAGAGAGGAGGAGAGGGGGGGGAAAAAGCAAAGAAGGAGTACAGGGTAAAGAGGAGAGGGGGAGAGAGAGGAGGAGAGTTTGGGAATGGGGGAAGGGAGGGGGGGGGGGGGTAGGGAGAGGGAGACAAGTGGGAGAGCAGAAGGAGAGGAGAGGTAGGAAAGGAGAGAAAAGGAGAAGAGGCATGAGAGAGTAGTACTAGTCAGTGCAGGAGGAGGTACAGGGAGGTGAGACGGAGAGAAAGTAAAGATGAGAGCGAAGGAATGGGGAGAAAGTGGAGGGGGGGAGACAGGGGACAAAAAAAAAAAAAAAAATTAAAATTAAAAAAAAGAGAGAGGTGGGGATAGGGAAGCAAGAAGGAGGAGAACAAGGGAGAGAAAAGAGTGGTAGGAGAGGGAGAGGGAAGGAAAGGGAGAAGAGGCGAGTTACAGAAAAAAGGGAAGGAGAGGAGTGGCAACAGGAGAGCGATGACAGGTAAGAGAGGAAGACAGAGAGGGTGGCAGAGGGAAGGGAGTCAGACAGGACTGGAACAGGAGAGAGAGAGGGGAAGAAGAAGAAGGCAGAGGAGAAGAGAGTGGCAGAGTTTTACAGGGCAATGCAAGACCGAAAAAGAGCGGAGTAGTAGGTAAAGGGAGGAGAGGGGTAGCAGAGAGAAGAGAGAGCAGAAAAGGGGCAGCAGAGAGAGAGGCAGAGAGCGGAAAGGGAGGAGGAGTCGAAGACGGAAGGGAGGTATGCAGGGGGAGCAGGCGTAGAAGAGAAGGAGAGGCAGAAGGACGGAGATGAACATGGCAGACAGGGAAGGGCCGGAAGTAAGGAGGGAGACAGACGGAGAATGCTCAGAGAAGGGAGTAGGAGGAGTGGTAGGTACAAAGGTCAGAGAGAGAATAACGAGCAAGAGGGGAGGAAGGGAGAGGAGACAGAAAGCAGGAGAAAACAGGAGGAGGGGCAGGACGAGGGAAAGGGCAGGAGGTAACAGGAGACAGAAGGATGAAAAGAAAAACAACTCAAAAAGGAAGAGGCAAAAGGAGAAAAAAAAGAGAAGAGAGAGAGAGAGGAGCAGGGGGGAGGAGTGCAAGAAAGGGAGAGGAGAGGAGATTCACCGGAAGAGGGAAGGGATAGGAGGAGGAAGGAGAAAGCAAAGGATAGGCAGGGGTAACAGTAGAACACAGCAGAAAGAGACAGACAGAGAGGTTAGCAAGGGAACAGGGGGGGAGAAAGGGAGGAAGCAAGGGAAGGTTCATCAGGTAAAAATCAACAACATAATATATGTCAGCATAAATGCATGTACACAGGTACACATTGAAAAACACTTTACATCTCCTCAGTGGCACTCGCCCCCGGTAACACACTGACACCAAAAACATTCCTCCCACCAGAACACCCCAGCCAATCACAACCGTGGGGCTTCCCTAGAACTCTCGCTCACATGGTCAAAAAAAAAATAGCTTAGAAAAATCATCTCAACGTGGAACTCTTCCACCGTGAAAACATGCTGAATCTTGAAGATTCGAATGCGATACACTCATATATTTTTTTTTAAATAAATTAACATCTAGACAACATCTGTTATGTGGAAAAACCACTATAATCTATTATACATCCGAGACTCATACGATTACTGCCCATCGCTTAAATTTGGACCTAACAGTATTAAACACCACCCCCCCCCCCCTCCCCGGGGAAAAAATTGATAACATCAATTTTATTGAAAGAGTACTTACTCAGCCAAAAAAAATTAATTGGTGAAGAAGTTCTAATTCAGGAAAAATAATCAACCTGTTCAGTCCCAATACATATATCTGTCTCAAAAAAATCAACCTAATGAGTAAAGCAAGAAAAAAAAGCATACAAAATAATCATCTCAGTCTACCAAAATACCCTGCTCTCAACAAAGTTAAGTCCATTCAGCATAGAATTAACCTAACAATATACATGCTTCAAGCATCAGTAGAGTAGGATGAGTAAGAAGACAAATAGTATCAAGTGACATATAAAAGCACCATAAAGTATAAAATCCACATATGAACGCTACCGAATAGTCAGTAGAAGAAAAGGAATAAAAAGAAAGAATAAGCCGGAAAGACAGAAGAAAAAACGTAATATGGTCTGTAGAGAACGATGGATCAAATACATCGTAATAAACCATTAGATCAAAAACGTATTATATAAATACATATAATCAAGACAATAAAGTAAAAGACAACAAAGACCATGTATGTGTATATCAAACAACCGAGCAAAAGAAGCTATAGATAAACGAAGCATAATCTAAACATTTAACCTCGTTATATAACATATTCATCCAGTCCCAATGAACCATCAGACATTATACACAAAAACTAATACCGTTATAAATAAACTCGATCGAACTAACGCACCATTCAAGCGTTAAGTAAAAAAATAAATATATCATTCCAGCCCTCTAGCGCACAGGTTAATCGCTGGTACCGAAAAAAATTTACAATCTTATAAAAACATTTTCCAAAAGTAAAAACAAAGAATATTTCAAAACGCTAAGTAAAAATTTATACAAAATAAAAAAAAAAAAAAATGTATTATTAACATTTTTTTTTTTATATTCGCTAAACCTATATTAATATCCCGAAAATTTAATTAGCTATAGCAAAAATGTGTGACATACCAAAATTTGTAAAACTTACCAGACACAAAATCAAAAACATATCGTTCAGGAAAAATGATTCATGCCTAAATTGCAAGAAAAAAAAAAAAATCAACTATTTAAATTCACAGGTAATTATTTTTTTTTTCGAAAAAAATCAGAAAACCAATGTTTCAGGATATATTCAACGAACTTCCAATACAAAATTAACTCTGAAATAAATCAAACTATGTTTCCAAAATTATGTTTCACACAATATAATAGTTTTCTACTTAATGTCTTAGAATGCTAATCTCATATACTAAACCTGACATCAAAACGCAAGGGAAGAATTTTAAAATAAAAGTGAAGAACCGAGACTCTCTAGATGACGAGTCCTGTGACCATGCACTAGCTAATGAGGATGTGTGCGGGAGGCACTCGACCCCACTCATCCATGCATATAAAACAGTCCCTAATAATCATCGCTGCTAAAACACATCAATGTTTGATGTACTCACTTCTCGTAGTCCGTCGAAGCTTAGAACGGAGCAATAAAGGTTCAACCATAAATTGACTAAATGAGGCATAGTCATCTGACTAGCGTGCGTAAATACTATAGTTCCTCTGCTTTCATCAAAAAAAGTTACAAAGACAAGTCACTCGCAAATGATAACATACACCTTATTCAATCAAATAATCCAATATTTCGTCATAACACAATAGTGAAAGAATAGTATAAAATAATAGTAGCAATCATCAAAACATCGTCGACAAAAAAAAACATATTTCATAAAAATCGCATACAAAAATGAGTTAACACACTAACTAATAGAAGGTATATAGTATTTAAATACAATAGAAAAAGTCAATCCTTATTCT